>JADHYT010000155.1:0-54068 GCA_027604725.1 Entophlyctis luteolus
AATGGCACGTCGGCGGTGACTCATTTGGAGTCACAAACGGCGACCCATTGTGTGGTCGCCGTCCATTTTGCCACTGCTGTGCATTTTTCCTTTTTTCTTCGACAAAACAACCGCCAATAAACCCCCCTCATTTCCGCGTCCCGAGCACTGCACCGACCACCCGATCTGCCCGTTCCCGTGTCTGACAATACTTGCCGGATGCCGGATGACTGCCAGATACTTTGCCAGGTAGTGCCGGATGCCGGGTATTTTTGCCAGATACCTGCCAGATACTTGCCGGATGCCAGATGAGTGCCAGATACTTTGCCAGGTAGTGCCAGATGCCAGGTATTCATTCTGAACCTGCGCCGGATACTTGCCGGATGCCGGATACCGCCGGATCAATCCCCCGGGTGATCCTGACATACTATAATGATATGATTGCTGATATTCTCACCAAGGCTTTGCCACCAGGACAACACCAAAAGCTCACAAGCTTACTTGGTCTTAGGTCCCTGGATGTTCTGCTTGGAAAAGCAGAACCCCTGCACAAACATGAATGGAGTTTTTGAGAATCTCCTTCATAAAATATGGCATATATAAATTATTCATAATTAATGTATCTAATCTCTGTACATAACTACACATTTTGTGTTTGTGACTTGTAGTACATTTGCAATCCAAAATTGCACACTGCTGAGTAACTACTGTGTTCATTCCTTCATCTGGAAGCCCAGTGGTTGTGCAGTCTTGGAAGCATTTAATGGAGAGTCATTTCCCCTTTTTCTCAATATCTGGTTTTGGGGTTTTAGTGGGTTGAACCAGTCCCAGACAGGGGTCATGCTCTTCTCATGCTTGGCATTCAAAAGGAAAGCGAAAATGAGAAAGCAAAGCAGTTGGGCAAAGGATTTTCGTAAACTGCTCATTCACATGATGGATGAGCTCTCATTACTGGAAATTGCTTGAATGGCAGACATCCAATTCTGAGCAGCAACAGGAAGTTCTACCATCTACAACCACGACAAGTATATATTTTTCAAAAACAACCAAAAAAAAAAAAAAAAAAAAAGAGACTAAGAACTCAAAGACCGACTGGCACCATGCCAATCTGAGTGGATGCTGCGACGGCCGCGTAGTATCTTATTTCTTGGTCTCTGAGCTGTGTGCCGCGCAAGTTCTCCCTCTTCTTGATGATTTCGCGCAACGTACCCTCAGGGTTCAGGGCGTCGGTGTACCACGTGACCCACAGGGAGGCAATGATGCACATCGGGTCGATGCCGTCCGCGGCGGCGGGATCCAGCGTCAACGTGCCGAACGGCGCGCCTGGGGCAGCCGGGGCAGCGGGCTTCTTTGACTTGAAAGAGAACAGCGGCTTCTTTGCCGCCACAGCCAAAAAGTGGTCGCGGGAGGCAGTGGCGAATGCCACATGCGTCCAATGCGCGGCGGCGGCCTTCTCCGGCACGGCGGGCCCGGCGCGGCTCTCGAGCGTCAACGAAGCCACGTCGCCGTCGGTGCGCGGGGAGAGGCGCCAGCGGAGCGCGCGGCCGTCGGCAAGCGTGAACGAGCACTTTATCTTGCGTGCCATTTCGGCGTCGTCGTCGCGGCCGGCAGCCACTGCAGCACGCTGTGAAGCCAGATCGTGCGAAATGATCTCCATTGGCGGGCGGTCGAGGGCGAAGCGGAACAGCTGGTGATCGAGAGGCGCGCTGTACCGATGCTCGTCGCGGACTAGAGTGCAGGTGGTCACGGCTGCGGGGCCGGAGTTCGCGGTGATCGTGAAGGAGTTCAGGGGCCCGTAGTAGAGGGCAAACTGCAGCTTCAACTCGCGTGCGTTGACTTTGCCCGTCGTGTCGTAGACAAGATTGACGGATGGCTTGGTGATGTCTGAGATAGTGAAAGCGGTCTCCCCTCCGCACGAGATGGTGATCGAATGACCGTCGGCGCTGCGACGGAAAGCGAAGACGGACGCTGATGCATCGCTGGTCGCTGCGGGAGTAGACGCGTCGTCTTTGTGGTCGTTTGATTGCATTTCGCGCAGAATCGATATCCCGTTTGATTGGTTGGCTGTTGTTTGGATTTTGCGTGTGGGCTTGTGGTGCAATCACCGACCAAGCCATCTGTCCCCGCCTTCCTCCTGTGAACCTTCAATTATTGATACACAGTAGTTCCATCTCTCCCACAAAGAAGCCAGTATCTGAAACCAAGCAGGTTAGTGAGTTTTCTGCCCACAAAGAGATTTGGTAAAAATACATCTTTGTTAATGCAGGCCTTGGCACAGTCAGTCCAAAACAACTCCTGGCATATTGGGACAACACAGATGGCTGGTGCGTGCGTGCAGCCTGTGCGTGTGCGGCGCCGTTTCTTCTTTGTTCTCGCAACAAATGCTCCGCTCGCGATTGCGCCCACGCCCTCATGCGCCGGCCTCGACTGCCCGCGTCACTGCCCGCGCTGCTGCCCGCGCGCTGCTGCCCGCGTCCATCGCTTCGCGTGCGTTCGCGTCCGATGCCGCCAACTCGTCGTTCCTGTCCGGCTCATCCGCGTCGTATATCGAGCAGATGCACGACGCCTGGCGCGCGGACCCTCTCTCCGTCCACGCCTCGTGGCGCGCCTACTTCGCAAACGTTGAAGCCGGCCGCTTCCCTGCTTTCGTCGCCCCTCCTGCCGCTTCCTCCTCTGTGCCTCTCGTCCCGTCGGCCATCGAGTACGTTGACCAGGCCGCTGACTCCAAGATCCCCGCAAACGAGATTCTGGATCACATGAAAGTCCAGCTGATTGTGCGCGCGTACCAAATCAGAGGACACCAGTTGGCCGACCTGGACCCCTTGCAAATCGCCTCGCGCGACTCGTCCAAAGCTCCCGAACTCGACCCCGCTCACTATGGGTTCACCGAACGCGATCTCGATCGCAAATTCTTTCTCGGTATCGAACTAGTTGTGTTTCTATTTTTGCTTTTTTTTTTTTTTTTTTCCCTCGTTGTTGTTGCACTCTCTTAAGCTTTCCATTTGCAGGCCAGGGTATTCTACCGGGATTTCTGGCATCAGAAGGCAAAGAAAAGCTGACTTTGCGCGAAATCATTGATCGTCTCAAGAAAACTTACGCCGGATCCATTGGTATCGAATACGGCCATATTGATGATCGCGCGGCCTGCGATTGGCTTCGCCAGAGATTTGAAGTTCCTGTTCGTTACAGCTACTCAAAGGACGAGAAGCTAGTAATTCTTGATCGATTGATTTGGTCAGACTCATTTGAGCGTTTCGTCGCAACAAAGTACCCTTCCGAAAAAAGATTCGGTCTGGAAGGATGCGAAAGTTTAATCCCTGGTATGAAGTCTTTGGTAAGTTTTGGGATTTTTCTCGTTCTTTTTTGTCACAGCCAAATGGACATTACTAATCACATATGTATTATCATTCTTGGATGGTTGTGATTACAGGTCGACCGTTCTGTCGAGCTCGGCGTGAACAGCGTCGTGTTTGGGATGCCCCACCGTGGACGTCTTAATGTGCTCTCTAACGTTGTGCGTAAACCTAACGAATCAATCTTCTGTGAGTTTGCCGGAACTCGTGACGAGTCTGTCGAAGGTTCTGGAGACGTCAAGTATCATCTTGGCATGAATTATTCTCGCCCGACTCCCAGTGGTGCTATCGTGAACCTCTCTCTTGCGGCCAACCCATCTCACCTGGAATGCGTTAACCCCGTCGTGCAAGGCAAAGTTCACGCCATTCAGTTTTATCAAAACGACACAAAGGAGCGAGCAAAGGCATTGGGCGTATTGCTGCACGGTGATGCTGCATTCGCAGGTCAAGGTGTTGTCTACGAAGCCATGGGGCTCGCCGATTTGCCATCTTACACGACCGGAGGAACCATTCACATCGTTGTCAACAACCAAATTGGCTTCACAACTGACCCTCGATTCTCCCGGTCGACGCCCTACTGCTCCGATGTTGCCAAAGTCGTGAGCGCCCCGATTCTGCACGTGAACGGCGACGATGTCGAGGCTGTGATATTTTCCATGCAACTCGCCGCAGAGTGGAGAGCGAAATACAAGAAGGATGTGGTCATTGACATTGTTTGCTACAGAAAGCACGGTCACAATGAAATTGACCAACCCGGTTTCACCCAGCCGCTGATGTATGAGGTTTGTGAAGCGGTGCAATCTGAATTTTATTGACCAAACGTTCGCAGAGAATCAAGAAGATGACTCCAGTCGCTGAGAAGTACATCCAGCAATTATTGAGCGAGGGAACCGTTTCTGAAATGGAAGTCAAACTGATGAAGGACCGCGTGTGGGCTATCCTTGAAAAGAACTATTTGGATAGCAAGACCTACAAACCTACTCCAAAAGAATGGATTGCCTCTGACTGGGCCAGTTGAGTCTTTTTTTCCAGCATAACTGTCTGTTGATGACCCGTTGGTCAGACATGAAAGCACCTATGGAACTGGCCGCTGAAGGTGTACCAACCATGGCAACCGGTGTCCCAGTTGAAATCTTGCAGCACGTGGGAATCGCAGCGTCCTCGTACCCTTCAACATTTACCGTGCACCCTAACTTGGTCAGGATTTTAAAGTTGCGAGAGAAGACCATCAACGAGGGCGATGAAATCGACTGGGCTACGGCTGAATCCATGGCCTTTGGGACAGTTTTGGCGGAAGGCAACCACGTGCGTTTGTCTGGTCAAGATGTTGAGCGTGGAACATTTTCGCACCGTCATGCGCTGTTGAACGATCAGAAGACGGAGGAGCGCTACGTCCCACTCAACAACCTGGTTTCTGCGGGTAAACCCGTTCAAAGCCAGAGCCAATTCACTGTGTGCAATTCCAGTCTGACTGAATTTGGCTGTTTGGGCTTTGAGCTTGGGTACTCGATGGTGAACCCGCACCAGCTTGTGATGTGGGAAGCGCAATTCGGAGACTTTGCCAACAACGCACAGTGCATTATTGATCAATTCATTGCATCAGGAGAGCAGAAGTGGCTTCAGCGTTCAGGCCTGACAATGCTTCTCCCACACGGATATGATGGCCAAGGCCCGGAGCACTCTTCTGCAAGAATCGAGCGATATTTGCAACTTTGTGACCAAGACCCTTACACGATGCCCGCTTTTGGAATCGACCGTGGTTCCTACGCGCGACAACATCAGGAGTGCAACATGCAAGTCGTGTACCCTAGTGTTCCGTCAAACTATTTCCACGCACTTCGCAGACAAGTAAAGCGTGAATTCCGCAAGCCAGTTGAGTCGTGTAAATTGTTGCAGTAAATTTCTAACTGTATTTTACGCAGTTGATTGTCTTCACATCTAAGGCTCTCCTTCGTCATCCTATGGCGAAATCTGCAATCGCAGAAATGGGACATGGTACTCGCTTCCAGAGATTGATCCCAGAAGTTCTCCATCCGAATCCTCTGGCAAACTTCAATCCATGCCCGGAAGACATGGCAATCTGGGCCGGAAACAATGCCGAACCTCGATTGCCATACGCGCTCATCCAAGACAACGCATATCCTGCTCAGATTCCGCCTGAATCGCCGATCCCTGGCTCGGTCGTCAAAAACCAAGAGGCAACACCGGAATTTACGCTCGAGGCTCCAAACCGCATTCGAACCATCATCTTCTGCAGTGGACAAGTATACTACTTGCTGAACCGTGCGCGTGCCATAAACAACTTGCGCGACATCGCCATCGTGCGTATCGAGCAACTGAATCCGTTCCCGTTCCACGAAGTGCGTGAAGTGATCGATTTCTACGGAGGGAACGGCCAGGGCAGCCTTGAAGAGATTGTTTACTGTCAGGAAGAAGCCATGAACTCCGGTGCCTGGACATTCGTGCAACCGCGCCTGGAGACCGTCGTGAAAGCCAGCACATGGTTCACTAGCGGGGTTGGGCGCGCTGCGTTGGAGAAATACGCGAACAATCTGGTTCCTGGAGGTCTTGACAACTACTACGACAACACTAAGCAGAAGAGCATCAGAGGCAGCTCGTTCGTGCGCTACGCCGGCCGCGACATCAGCGCCGCACCAAGCACAGGTCTTAAGAAGCAGCACGTGTTTGAGGAGAAGATGTTTGTGTCCGAGGCTTTGCTTCGCGGTGAACTGCGGATGCCCGCGTCCATGGAGAACGGGATTCCCAAATTTTAAGTTTTTGAGTAACCTCACAGACTGAAAAAAAATTCTTTCAATTTCTCTGCAACCTTTTTTGGACACCATCATGCAGATTTGCTACATCACTTTCGGTGGCATCAGTCACCAATTCAATTTGCCGCGAGTTTGCAGCCCTCCCATCAACGTTTGGTCGCATAATCAAGAAATCTGAGAAAGTAGAACAGCACAACGGCCCAGGATCGTGGAATTTTATTGACCAAACGTTCGCAGAGAATCAAGAAGATGACTCCAGTCGCTGAGAAGTATATCCAGCAATTATTGAGCGAGGGAACCGTTTTTTAAGTATTTTATTTTTCTCGAAATTATATCAGTGCACTTGGGTACAGCTGCCGACTTGGAAATGCTGGGTAAGTTCTCAATCTCAGCCTTTCCACCTCTTCTCTTAAAATGGCAATGTCTTGAGCTTGCGACTTCGCGAGATCAATCAGCTTTCTGCGCGCGTAAATGTCGTTCAAATCAGTCTTACTCGGCGCTGCTTCAGATGAATTGCTACTTTGTGTTGCATGAACATTCTTGCGTTTCACTATAGAAAATATATTCAGCATAGTAATGATTCGGATTTGGCACCTGAGGCGTCATGAATTTTCTTTCGTTCCCTAACCGAAACTTCCAGGTCTTTCAATTTTGCCTCCAGTTTTTCGTTTTCACGTTTCTTTTCCGCTATTTGCCTTTTGTACTTTTCGATGATAGACTGTCGCTCATTCAGCTTGTGGACGTGGGACTTCATTTTCCGCGTTAATTCCAATTTCAAAATAATATACTTTCTTGCCTTTGAATTATGCTCTGCCCGCTTTTCCAAAGCAATAACCTCATTCAATTGCTTCTTATCGTCACCACTCCGGATGTATTCCTGCATTTGCTTTGTAACTCTCAACAGTTGAATATCACGAGTTCGAATTATCAAGTCTTCTGCTTGGAAATCGAGCATTTTGTTTTCCCTGTTCTCAAAGTTAGTTCATTCCTATATTTATGACTGCGACAGACCATTCCAAGGCGTGGATTCCCTTTCGATATTCCTTCATCTCCTTCAACGCTTCTACTTTGGATTTTCCGAGGGCAACTATACTCTCGTTGAGCTTTTCGACAACATTTCGATGTATCAACTCGGCATCGGAATAATCAGTGACCACGGGCGCTTGCGAGACTTCAACCTTTTCGTTTTCAACCATGAGCGACTCATTTGACAATTGCAGTGCAAACCTGTCCTTGTTTTAGCTCAATGAGATTTTCCTGATTGTAAGTTGCATGAAAGCGATATTCCGTGAACGATGCAAGGTCGCTTAAGACTTTTTCTGTCTCTCTGCGGTTGCGTTCGCTGTCATCGGCTGCTTTTTGTGACAGTGCCTGTATTTCCGCGTACGCTGCTGACGAGATTTTGACGTCTATTTCGCTCTGAATTTTCCGATCGCGCAGGTCCATTAGTTTGTTAATTGAGTCTTGTGAAGGCTCGGGTCCACCGGCTTCAAGAATTGCTGCCGTGATATCGGCCGCCGTGAGCCGGGCAATATTTTCGGATTGCCCAAAGGCAGATGTTGCTTCTTTTTGGAGGATTCCTGGAAACGGCTCTTCTGCTTGCTCCATTGTTTGGGATGCTCGCTGCATACATATTGAGTTACTGTTTTCAATGAACTGGCATCAAACGAACCAAAATTTCTCGCTTTCGGAACAGCTTATTGTAAACATCGAACATTGGATCCATAGTAGAAAATTCCTTTTTGAACTGCTTTTCTATCTCCTTGTCACGTCTCGATGCAATTTCATGCTCGTCGCGTGCGCGATCCAGTTCCTTCTGTTGTGTCGAATACACAAAATGTGAGTAAGTCGCAATGCGATAGAAGGTGAAAATGTCACGAACTTTGATTTCGGGAACCTCGACTGCGGTGGACTTTTCCATTCTCAATTCATCAAGCTTTTTGTGGATGCGCCATTCTTTACTTTCATCATTTTCTGCAAGCAAGATTGATTGCTGGAGCTTGATTCGCTTGAGCTCGTGCTTGTAAATATCTTGGTCGGCTTCCATTTTCTTGAGCAGGAATTCTTTCAACTTCCCGTCAAAAGTGTCGCAGATGTCAAAGATGGTTGTTTGCAACTTTTTCAGTTCTGTTTCAAGAGCTTTCCTGTATTTCTCTTGTTCTTCCTTCATTGTTTTTTTAGCCTTCTTGACACATTACATTAGGTTGCTTAGTCTTTACCTTCAAAGTGGCGAGTTTTTTTTCATATTCTTTCACTAATTTCCGCTCTTCTTCGTTCATTTCGTCACGAGGTTTACTCATACAATCTGGTTTTACGAGTTCCTCCTTTTCGACTTCCTCCGATTTGTCGTCTAGCTTGCCGTTCATCATAATCATTAAACCACGTTCTCGAAAGTTGTCCTGCTGAGCGGCGCGACGGCGTTCTTCTTCTTCCTTTCTCTGGGCCTCGAGTCTTTTGCGTTCTTCCGGACCGATGAACTTGTTCCAATAGTTAATGACGGCTGTTGCTATTCGAAAAAGTAAAGCACCTTTGCAGCTTTGACTTCCGAGTCATCGACTGTAATAATTCGCTCGGGCACCTCATCGTCGTCAAGCTGCGGTCGAAAGTTTGTGAATTCCATGTCCCCAGCTGGGACTGTTCCAGCATTATTTGAACTTTGCTGAAGTTCAGCAGAAATATTGGTTATACGCTCGTTCTTGTCCTCGATTTTGATGATTTCATCCTTTTTGAGCTTTACAAACTCTTTGAACTTGGAATTAAAATCCTCCTGCTGGATTGTTAAAAACGGCGACGACGGCATTCTGAACATACTTTGATAGCGTTGATAACTTCTTCGAGCAAAACAATTTGTGTCCTTTTCCGTTCGTTAGAAGTTAGGTCCAAATCTTGAAATAGAAGAGATTTTATATCCGTGGAGTAAATTTCTGTTGGGTCTGGAATCCCAGTGGGAGTCTCCGTTGTGGCACTGTCAATCGCATCATCCACCTGCATTTGATTAGAGGGCCACGCATTCGTTTCTCAGAAATACCGCGACATGCTTCGACTGTGTTTCTTTTTCTGCCCGTGCAAAATCGAAAAGCAGTTGAGTTTTTCGTAGTGTTTTCACTCTTTGCAAAATTTGAATTTCCTTTGCGGATTTTTTCTTAATTGGATAATTTGTAACTTCGATGATGCGCGTTGTAACTGGGTCAGGCCTGAACGATTTCACAGAGGCGCCGACAACCTCCATCGAGTCCCAACATTCCGCCTTTCCATAATTTAGTGGCGCAAAATAACTGCATAACCAGTACCTTGATGCGATTTCGTATGACTCGCTTCTTCAAGTTTTCGAACTCAATTTCCCTTCGCACAGCAGCGACTCGTTCTTCTGCACGCGTTCGCAAACGGTCACGTTCCGCGAAATCAATGATAAACTCCTGCTTTTCAAGCTTCTCCAACTCTGGCAGAGTCTCGTTGCGTGCCATCAGATTGACCAGTTTATCTCGGATTGCCAAAATTTGCTCCGAGGCAGTGGAACGGTTAGCGATTACTTCTGCCGGTGGCTGGTCCTCATCTGCTGCCGCAGAATCCGTCTTTTCTCGACTCTCGGTATCAGGTTGCAATGGCGCTCGTAAATAATACGGAAGCTGCGAAGTGGAGTCTTTCTCATCTCCCTCGTAAGTCTGCGAAAGGTTACAATATGGCAAAAGCAAAGTGGACGGACCGGCGTACTGTTGAGGGCACCAACAACATCTTTAATTCGCTCCATTTTTTCCTCAAGTGCAAGCTCCGCAGATTCCGCTGCCTCGATCAGCGCGCGCCTTGTTGTTGCCAAGTGGCTGCGCCACTCGAATACTCGCATGATTCCGTCATATCCGACAGTATACAGCTTATGTGTGTCACGCGAAGCTGCCAGCTGCTGTACGCCTCCCACCATACTGTCGTGTGCAAAAACTCGACAGCCTTTCCCCGGTTCAAGAAAGTTGCGCCCGGTTATTGTACCATCCGGGCCATATGAAAACAGCCAATCTCCAGAGAGAGAAAGAACTAACTTTGTGTTAGGCTTTTCGTGTTCGGCTATCTGTTAACGCTGTTTGATGCTGCGCTTGTCAACCATGATTACCTCCATTTCCGGTGCCCCGAGATAGATAGTCTCGCACGAATCATCGCGATTTGATTGTTGCGGGAAAGAAAACGTTTTAATTTTCTTGTCCGCAGAAACAAGATGGAGCGATCGCGTTGACAAGCCGCTGTTTTCTGTTTTTAAAAATATGAACCTTTCAAATGAAAGCCTCACTTGGAAATGATGAAGCTGGTCATCACTTCTTCGATTCGGTGCTTCGAGTTCTAAAAATTTTGTTGGAAATCCCGTAATATTCGATGCTCACTTACGCATCGAATATGTGGTTTGAGACAATAATCTTTGTTATTCTGCGGGATTTCTTCGTTTCCGCCAGGCACAACAAACTTCATCACTGTGCTAGAAGTTTTCGACTCGTGAACCAGGAGATACAGAGCCAAAGTCTGGGCGGTACATAAGTGTAAAAAATAAAGCGGGCAAAACCTCATTCGGCTCTTCGCTCTCTTCTGATTCTTCGACTTCCCATGATGATCCAATGATTGATCCTGAACTCAATATCCAGCCGACAATTGAACATTTGTGAAGAATATCAATAAGAGTGGGTTTATTTTCGCTGCCATAACCGATGAGAAAGCGGCCTGTTGGGTCAAACGAAAGCTATTTTGCATCAATCTAGAGCAACTAACGGTGTGGAAACTCACCTGCATGATTGGAGACTCCGAAATACGCTCCCTCATTAAAAGGCGGGCTTCTTGTCCACCAGCAAAAGCAACGTCATATACGCGCAAAATTCCTGCATTTGTTCCCACTGCCAAGACACTACTTAGCGGATGAGTTGCCATCACACAAATTTCTCCGTCAATTTTTAAGCTGCTTGTGACCGAATGAGAATCAGGATCCCAAAACCGAAGGATTCCGTTTTTGTGGGCAGTTACGACAACATCTGAGATTGTGAACAAAGACATTGCACATATTTCTGTAGAATCTGCAGACAGTTCACATGTTACTGATAAATCGGTGAGATTCAACGTATGGATTGACGTATCCGCAGCAGTTATAAGAATTTCGTTGAAATCTGGCGAAAATCCAAGAGAAGAAATCCCATTCGTGCTCCCAGAGTCGGAAGTTATCTGGACTTCAGATGTGACTTTTCCGGAATATGAAACGAATCTAAGTGAGCCATCCTTGAGAAATTATATTTTTGTTATATTAGTCGGCTTGATGGGATTCGTCACCTCGCCACCGACAATAATTTCAGAATCCAATGCGAGAATTGGACCTATACTTTGTTCTGCGCCAAATTCTTTCCTCAGATAGTCGCTTCTTGTCAAGTTTCTTTCTTGGACATCGTCCTCCTTCGAAAATTCCATGTCAGACGCGTGTTTCTCTTTGGCTTCTTGTATTGCAGCATACTTTGATTTCCAGACGCAGAAAGCTACTTGGGATTCTCCGGTCAGTGGGTCGTACTGTATGACCGCGTCCTTGGTCTCAGATGTAACCAGTACATGCTGTTGCTGTTGCCAAATGTGATGCTTTGAAGGTACTAAAGGGGCCGGCGCTGTTGACAAAGAAAATGATCTTCTAAGAGTGTTTTCATTGCTTTCTGGTGGCTGCTCATCAAAGCGGCATTCTGCTCCGGTGCTGGGCAAAATCACTTGAAAAGAGAAACCGGCGGCAGCTTACATCATTTTCAAAGTACTAGCTTTAAGCACAATGTCTAATTTCCAGAACTTGATTCCAGAATCTTCGCCTCCTCCAGAAGTACACAATCGTGTGGAATCAAGAGGGTTAAACGATATTTTCGCTGCAGGACTAAAGGAATCACAAAAGGAAACCAGGAAATTGTTTTTCCAGTCCCAAATAGACACACGGTAGTTTGGAAGATCTGAAAGACTTGCCAAGTATTTTCCATCAAATGAAAAGCACAAAGACAGAATTCCAATTGACGATTCTCGCTCTGACAATGTTTTAGGTGACTACTGGCAATAATCTTTGTATACCTGCTTGCTTGAGCTCGCCGATGTTGCTTCCGAGAGGATATTTGACGATTTTGACACTGGTGGAGCCACGCTCAGAAAACGCGATCATGCCTTCTTTTCGAAACACCGCCGATGCTGTTATTTGGCGTGTCGCCGCAATAAGTTTCGCCGGAGTTTTGGGAGAATTCGGACTGGATGGCGCTGCTGATGCCGGGGACTTGTCGATGAAGTTGAACGCGTTCCCTGAAATGTACATAATGACGTTTGGCGTCACATAACATGGCGGACTGAAAGGCGTGTGCCCGATGGACTTGGATACTTCCAGTTCACCAAAGATTGTCGGCGGCATTGCCGTGCTGGAACTATTGACAAGACCAAATTAGAGAGACTGAAATTTGAGGAAATGTTCATTTCTGATTTCGAACAATTGACCTACTTTCATACACTCTCAAGTTCCAATGAAACTTACATTTACGAAAAAAGAGAAGTGTTTGCAAATGAGGGCAATGTTGCGAAGGGAGAAAAAGTGAGTTGCACCCGTCATTTATTCATTGAAAATGAACCGCAATAAACCAGTTTATGCGCTGTCATACGCATCGAAAGTGGTAATTGCCACAGCAAAAGCTTCGATTGGTGTCATCGGATATCTCGCATCGAGCGTGAAAACATCCGGACCACATCGTCCAAACTGCAATATGATTGACTCTGTAACAAGCTAATGGTTACTCATCTTTTTCACAGAAATAATCGGTACCGCTTCCGTCCATTATAAGCTGAAAGTTCTTGATAGATGGCTGCGTGACTCTGCCTCCAAAATTCAGGCAGTGCGATTGAGTTGTTTCATTCCATCTCGGTGGTTTGTTCCTCAGAAACAAGAGCTTTTCTTTGTTTTGAGATTTAATATCCGCCATGATGTCTTTTGTGGTGTCCTCCTGAATGAAGATATGAAGAATTCAAGAACATTATAAGTTATTACCGATCCTTCGTCTATGCTGACCGCAGCCAGCGCTACGCTGATTTCTCTCGGTAAAACCGTTTTGCTCTGTAATTTAATCAACCAAAAAGGAAATTACTGGAGACTTCATACGTATGAAATGCAAGCGAGCTCTTTCAAGCCTTTTCCATTGTTATTCTTATTATAAGTTCGTGCATCTAGAAGGATAAAGTTTGTTCGTTGAAAGTTTGCCTTTAATTTTGCTATATAATGCGTGCTGTCTTTTGAGAGGTCATCCATGGAAGTACTGATCAAGTAATTAACGGTTGTAGATTTTTTTCTTTTTCGTGCGGCTAAGAGAAATTTTTCGTCGGCTTCGTTGTAAAGATGAAATGTAGGATATGCTTTGTCCAGTAAATTATTTTTCCGTTGAACTCGACACCTCAAAATGGAATCTTGCGGAATACGACTTTATTTGAAGCTTCGTTAGGAATGTCTGTCATATTGCGACTAAACTTACCTGAACATTTTCGGACCAACAAGAGAATTTTGCTGAATCGCTGCTGAAGGCACTGGTAACGGAGGTGCCTTCTCTTGCTTTTCCGGCAGAATATTTTTTGAGTCTTCCTTGCTCACGCACTCGATAACATCCTCCACGGCGGGTTTCAAGGCGGGAGATCCGTTACCATCTTCCTTTGGTGTTTGTGACAAATGTTTTGTGACTGTTTCTTTGACAGATTCTGCACTGAACGGAACAACTTCGTCTTGGACTGCTTCATCTGCGACTAGTTCATCGCGAGAGAAGAAGCCATTGTGGACTTGTGCCTTGGGCGGCGTTAGCGTTGACACTGGCACTGGCAGTGGCACTGGCGCTGGCACGAGCGGCTGCGACGATGCGGCGCCCCATCCGTCGACAGCGACAATCCGCGGCCGCTGCTTTCGTTTGTCTTGTTTGTCTGGGCCTCGTTCAAACACCACTGCTGCATCGTCTTCGTCGCTGCGCTCAGACTCGCAGGATGACACGACCGACGCGACATCCAGCGCCCGCCCCACAACCGTTGGTGGCCGGGGCATCGGAAGCTCCAGCACGCCGCCGCTGCTAGTTCGCTCTGCTAACGCTAACGCCGACGAGGCTTTCTGCGACTGCGGCGTCTGGTGGAACTGGTGCGACTGCTCCACGCTGCTTGCCACTATTCCCGTCACAGGCGTCACCACGCGGATCTGTGTCACCACCGGCGTGGACGCGCCACCAAGCGCCGCAACGGCACTTGCACCGCGAGACGCCGCAATTTGTTCGCGCCGGCTGATAAAATCCTGCATCTCTGATTGCCCCGGCGACGCAAAGTCCACTAAAGTCGGGCCACTGCTGGTTGCATAGCCGTACGATGGCGACAACGAGCGCACAGCACTGCGAGGCGCTGGTTCCTCGCCAAAATCGTCGGCATCCTTCACGAAGCTGCTTAACGCCCCCGGCAGTAATTCGTCCTCATCGGTGCGTATCGGCCCCGCCGGAATGGTCGACTTACGGATTTTAAAGTTTGCTGGGAGCCGCCCGGTCACTCGCGGGGCTTTGAAAGGAGATTCCTGAGACGCTCCAAAGTTCCCTACTGCATCTATTCTGGCCGGTGCGTTCCTTTGTTGAGCCATGACAGAGTAGTTTTGGTCGAAAAACTCTTGCGCAGCGCGGTCCTCGTCGTCCACAATCGTTTCATCAGACTTCCAAGGGCAGTGGACCATATCAACTTTGTTGAATGGGTGCCTTCGGACAGCTGAAGGAAATTCAAGCTCCGGCTGGTTCGAAGGTTTCAAATATTTCTTCGCATTATCAGCGAGATGGGTGCTTTGAGATGTCGCGTCCTCGTTCAATATCTTTGTACTTTCAAGCGCTTGCTTCTTTTCTTCATCTTCACCATTTGATTCGAGTTTGAGTTTCGCATAAGCTTTGTATTTTTTTGCTGTGTTTTGAACCAAGTGTCAAAGGCTGCCAAAACAGTCGAACACAACAAACCTATCCATCGATCTGCCGCAATATCGGCCTTTTCTGGCTTTCGGCCATGTTCAGAGACGAACGCGCGTTCCCATTCTTTGAGCTCGCGTTTTATTGCTTTCATGATTCGTCTCAAGATTCTGACAATTCCCTCCCTGTTCACTGACTGTTTTGGATCGTTCCAGCAGCATGCATCTTTTCCACACATCCATAGCTGCAACAACACAAAACAGATAATCTCAGGTGAAAAGCCCGAAGTTTCTCAAGCCCAACTAGTACCTATCCTACGTCCTTAGCTCTAGTCATCAACAATTGTTGTGAGTTAGCCAGAAATTGGAAATGTGAGACAGTGTTAAGATATGTCAATCCCGCGAAAGGCGAAAAGGGTGCCAAAAGAAAACAACAACCAACAAACAGAAGAAGCTCCAGGCGTGTGTTATGGTTTATTTTTTGCTGTGTTTGGGTGTTTGGTGAATTCATAAGAATCAACTCCTGCTGCCCAAACGCGTCAGCTGCCGCCGCTTCGCGCTGTTCTTCCTGGCCCGTGTCCGCCAACGCGCTTCCCCGACGGCATGGGCCGGCTTGCAGACCTCTAGCACCTGAACTACGAAGGCACTCTCTTAGTTTTGTCGCTTTTTTTGGCAACGAAATCCACGGCTGTCAGTCGGATTTCAGTCGAAATTTGCTTGTTTTAGCTGATTGTGCGTCCTTGGCAGATGTGGCACAATGGGACCCGCTGCTTCCAATTGAGTGGTGTTACCTGCAACTAATGCATTAAAAGATTTTGTTCGCATGATGATGACAGTGGTGCTGCATCCTCTAATTTTCTTTTATTTTCATTTGAAAGTTGCTAGTTCTGAGATAGGAAATCGTTGTATTTCAGCCTGCCGTATTAAAACCCCTTATCTTGAGACCGGAAGCTAAGCACGGTTCCTGTGTTAGAAAACAAACATCACCTCTACTGGGCTATTTTCTCGCATTTCCAGGACTGCTCGAGTCGGAATGGATTGAGCGTATGAGGCTGGGTACAAGGCCGCTGTTCGCTGTGTGGCATTATTTTTCTTTATGACCAACAAAAAATAATGTTGCCCGAACGCTCCGACGATGCGCTTCACGTGGTGCGCGCCTTCTTGGCACTCTCTCCAAAATACGCAGAGAAACGCTCCCCGGCACCATCAATCAGATCCGCGCTCTTGCAGAACGCAAACCGCGCGAGACGGCCCGGAACGTCGCCGCCCGCACCCGGCGTACGTTCGTAGAACGCGCTCGGCGGAATGGCCGTGACCCCTATGTCCGTTGTCATGAAGTGACACGCACGGAAGTCGCGCTTAGGGTTGGCTGTGGTGGCGCTTGTGGCTGGGAGGACGAGCGCAGAGGTGTCGGCGAGGACGAAGTATCCGCCGTGCGGAACGGTTGGCGTTAGATTTGCGCGAGTAAGCACGCCGACAAGTCGGTCGCGGTGGGATTCGTACAGCTTTGCAGTGTCGGCAAAGAAAGTTGATGATGGTTGCATCGCTGCCTCCAGGGAAATCGCTGTGGCTTCTTGAGAGGGAGTCGACACGGCAAAAGGGTTGAATTGATG
Organism: Entophlyctis luteolus; assembly: GCA_027604725.1. Taxonomy (NCBI): domain Eukaryota; kingdom Fungi; phylum Chytridiomycota; class Chytridiomycetes; order Chytridiales; family Chytriomycetaceae; genus Entophlyctis; species Entophlyctis luteolus. Next base: position 16,646 of record JADHYT010000155.1, read on the forward strand.
AATCATCCAACAGCTGCGAATGAGAGGCTCCGGACCAAGGCACCAGCCGATTTTCCATCCCGTGACTCCAAACATTTTCCCAACGGATCCCAGAGTTATAGTGCGTTCAAACATCCCAGGAAGACTGGCTGCCACTTGAGTTAAATATTTTTGAAGAATGTAACTTTTACCCCTTACCAAATTTGACCATCTTCTCCGGTGAATCACTGAACACTAAAGTTTCATAAACTTCATCCGCAATAACAACCAAATCAAATTCGCGCGCGATTTCGGCAACGCCCAATAATTCCTGACGTGTCCACACCTTTCCGACGGGGTTGTGGGGATTGTTGATAAAAATGGCTTTAGTATTCTTGGTTACTGCTCTGCGCAGCTCGTCGTAATCGAGCTTCCAATCAGCAGACGTATTTGCGGGAACGACTGCCGGCTTGAGCGTGACGACTACGGGAACTCCGCCCGAGAGAGCAATCGCGGCAGGATACGAATCATAAAACGGCTGCATGAGAATAACCTCGTCTCCAGGCGACACCAGTGCTTGCATGCAGGTGTAGATAGCTTCGGTTGCGCCAACAGTAGTGATGATTTGGGTCATTGGGTTAAGAGTGCGACCAATTTTGTCAGCGTAAAACTGTGAAAGGGCTTTGTGAAAGACAAAGAGTTAGGGTCAAGCTTATGACGCGCGTAAGTAACCATTTACAAGGCGCGGATGGCCCTCGCTACGGGTGTACTGGTGAATCATGCACTCGTTCGAAGCGGCGTCGACGGCGGCCTTGCGAATGAAGTCTGCGACGGGAAGGGTTGGGAAGCCCTTACATCATTGATTGCGCATGAGCGAGGGATGATGGATGACATCTGGTACACACCTGACCAAGATTCACCGCCTTGTGCTTGATTGCCAGAGCAGTCATTTCGGAGAATACGGTTCCGCTTTTGTCGAGATGAGCGAGCCTCTGCCATTGTTGTGATACAGTTTACCAACAGACTTTGACAATAAATGGCGATTGCGCGATTACCTCGGCAGATTTAACCGACAGATGCGCAGCAGCATCTTTCGCCGGGGAAGCAGATGTCGACATCGATGATTTAAAGATCGAACGCGCCGATAGCGACGATGCCTGCGATATGATGGTGCGATTGGTTGTGAGGCCAGCGGATGCCCAAAATCTGTTGGCCCGGTTTGCGGCAGATTTCATTCGACCCATAAACAACTTCACTTTGCGGCCCTGCGAGGCCCGGCGCACGTGAGTCACACAAAACATATATCCACATATGGAATACATCCACCTCAATTCTACTTTCCGCGGCTATCCAAGTTACAATTCCGAATACCTCAGCGAGCTGAGGTGCAAATCTTTGTCATCCAGTACAGACAGTGGCTTCAGCCAGGATTCATAATCCAACATGTTTATTTTTCTCAGAACTCAAACAAAACACAGCATCGCATTTCACGAAGAAATAAAGTTAATTGCTGATACCGAGTGACTTCAAATGTGCTCTCCTTGCAGGAGTCAAAGGAATGCCCAAGGCCAGGCGGCGGGACGATGATTCAGGATCCAGGAACGGCTTCTCGCCGAGCGAAGTGGCACGCTCGCCGAGGCGGACAAATTCGTCGGCATCGAAGTCGGCAGTGGCAGCGTGGAAGCTTGATCTGTTGTCCCAGACCGCAATGTCGTTCTTGCCCCACCTGAAGCGTACCTGCAGGTCGTGGTTTTGTGTCACAAGGTTGGACAAGTACTGCAGTACTAGATCGCTTTCGTCTTTCGAAAGCTCGTTAATGCGTCTGGTGAAGACGCCGTTGACGAATCTGCAAGAGCAGTTTTAGTTCGTGTTCACAGGAAACAGTAGACTGATGATAACTTACACTCCTTTCCAGCCAGTGACCGGGTTGGTGCGGATGACCGGGTGGACCGTGCGAAGCAACGGGCCTTCGTTTTCAGGTGCACCACGCGGGCCGAGGTTGATGGTGGCCAAGCCAGCCCTGTTGAGTTGCAAGAAGCCCGTACCCTCGTGAGTTGCTGTGAGACCCTCGAGGAAGGCAGCAAACGCAGGCGACAGTCTGTCATACACCTCATACGCGTTTGCCCACAAAGTGTCACCGCCCACAGGAGGCAGTTCGCGGATTTTCAGTGCGGCGTAGTCGGACGGGATTGGCTCGAAAGTGATGCTGGGCAAGGTTTCGCAAATTAGACGCTTGGTTGACATCAATGAACTGCTGCTTACTCCGAGTGCCACTGGCGGGAGTGAAGCTCAGAAGCAAAGCCCGCTGAGTACACATCCGCAAACTTCTTGCCTTGCTCAGAAGAAACGACAAACGCCTTTTCACCGAATTCAGACGAATCCTCGGTGATAGGGTGGCTGTGGAGGCCGGAAGAAGCGGGCTTTCCTGTTAGCTTGCCGAGGCGATCCACGAATTCGTTCTGCTCCTCGAAAGTGGCATCTTGGTCGCGGAGGAAGACGACCACGCGTTCCGATACGAGCACGGCGAAGTCAAGAAGAAGCTCGTCCGCATTTGGCGCATTCAAAATGTCGCGGATCTGGATTCTGCACAGCAGCCAACGTTAGTCGATGAATGCGCTTGCTGAGATCCCACGCACCCGTGAGCAAATTCAGTGCCAATGTGCGGTTCAACTTTGGTGCTCTTGTACAGAGCATCCAAGGAGAAGTTTCTCTTCAGTGGTTGGGCGGACTTGGTCATGGTAACGCGATCGGAGTATCAGGCAACTCTTACTTTCAGTTCGCACCGAGTATTTGTACCGTTTCGCAGGAACGATGGCGCGATAGATATCGCGCGATTTGTTTGGCAGAATGACCAAGAATTCGGGGTGGCGCAATTTGGCTGTTGTCATCATCAATTCACACAAAACACGCAGCGCAACGAAGCATTTCACCAACCAGGCCACATCTCACCGCCATTCCACCACACAGATGCGGCATGGGCGTCCCGCCGTATTCCTCAGATTCACGCCAGTGATGCAGACCCTGACCTAAGAGAGAAACGGGACAGCAGCATATTACCGCATAAGACTGTTTTTCCAAATACAATCCGATGCATACAGACATGCTGGTGCTGTATGTTGGTGAACTTTTTCCCTGAAAAGACAGTGCATCCAATTTGTTGATTTTTGGACACCGATCGTTTCTGCCGCGAAATAAACTGAGCCTTCTTTGAAAAACATGAATAAGCAAAGCCCCAAAGGGCCGCTTTGCTTATTCGTGGTGGTCAGTTGATGGAGTCTTCATGAAGAACATAGATCATTCGCCATCCTTGACAGCTGAACGTGGAGTGCCGCAACGTTTAAAATTGTGTTGTCGACAAGAAGATTTGCTCCGATCAGCTGTGTGCAATAGGAAGACGAATGAGTCGCGAGCAGTTGCGACTGAAGGCAGGAGCATTGGACGGTCGCAGCCAAGCAAGAATTAAAATCATTCAAAGAAAAAAAAAAGAAAAAAAAAACACCCCCAAATCGAACAGGCCCACCCAACACGGCAGCCGCAAAGCAAATTTAAAGAAGGAAAGAAGGCAATATCACACAATTACGCATTTTCCCGACGCCCTCTTTTTTGCATTCTGGGATGCGTTGTTAAGGCTGCCATTCTTATCCGTGCCAGATTTCCCGCCGTCGGGCGAATTTTCCCTCCTGATTGTTCTCACGAGTTCGTAAAAAGCTTCGTCTACATTGTGTCTTGTTCGCGCGCTCGCTTCCATGAACGGAACACCGCCGTATCGTTTCGCTGCTTGAACACCTTCGGCGGACGAAACCTTTCGGTCGTGCTCGAGATCGCATTTATTGCCCACAAGAACGCAAGGAAAGTATCTAGAAAAAGAAACCCAAAAGGAATCAGTGGACGGACGGATTGCAAGAAATGACCAAATGAAGTTTTCAAAAATAGACGAAAAAAAAAAAAAAAAAACTCGACCTGTCTCTGTCCTTCACGCGCAGAATCTGGGCATGGAAGTTTGCAATGTCTTCGAACGAATGGCGTGATGTTATGCTGTACACGAGCAAAAATCCCTCTCCAGTACGCATGTATTGTTCGCGCATCGCGCTGTACTCTTCCTGGCCGGCAGTGTCGAGAATATCTAGAACGGCGACTTCGTTGTCAACTTGAACTTGTTTGCGGTCTATATTTGGGTGGAGGTAATTTTCAAAGCACGAAATACGAAGCGAACAAGGAATTTACAGAGCCAGCAGAATGGAGCACTGTATTAGGACAGTACGAAGGAAAAGGGAAAGAGGGTGCAGGCGCTAGTGGGGCGAGAGAAGGGAGAGGGGCTACATGAGTCCTCGATGGTAGGGTCATATTCGTCGACGAACTGCGACTGAATAAACTGGATCGAGAGGGCCGACTGAGAGTACAGATATATCAGCGTGGTGTTCATGTACGCACCGTACAGGCATAGGCAGGGGGCACGCACCTTTCCGACACCGCCGCCGCCGACGACGACAATGCGATACTCCTTCTGGTAGCGGGCAGCCATATCAGGTGGAACTGGATGCGTGGATACGATGGACTAGGCGGTGGCTGATTGTAGTTTGTCGCGCTGTGTTCAAGGCCACGTCAAGTGCAGGTCACGTCCACAAGTTGTTCTGGAAGGAAATCAATGCGAAGGCTGCTGGCCAAACGCCCCACCGTCCCTCGCGACCTTCTTCCACCACTACGCCTACGGCCAGGTACTTAGAACAGACAAACAAGCACGATGGCGGGCAAGAGGCGGAGCCATGTCCGAGTGGCTTCATTATTTCCATGAATACAGTGAGTTGGACGTGCTGTTCGGGTGGGTTTGGACTGTGATGTTGGTCGTTTGACTTCTTTTAATTTTTAATGGCAATTCATGCTGTGCCTGTGCTCGCTCCCAAACCAGTGGCAAGGCCGTCCACAGCCACAGGACACGCGGACAGCACTTTGCAGGACGTTTTCGCGAGTCGTGAGTGATGGTGAGAATTTTTTTGTAAAAATCTGAACAAAACATTTTTCTTAACAACTGTGCAGTGTCAAGTGTACTGATATCAGTTCCAAAAGGAACTAGGAATGAAAACGCATTTCACAATCACAAACTACAAAGTGCATAAGGAGTTGATCACTTCTACAATCGAGAAAATGCAGTGCGAATGACTTCCAATGATCCTTTGTAGGTTCAAAGGCAGAATAGAATGCAATTCAATACCCATATAAAAGAATTTCCAGTTAACTATGTAAAAAGATGAAGAAGCGCTCTTTTTCGTTTGCGCTGGAGATATGCTAAGCGCTGTGCAAATGTATACCTTCGAAAAATGGAGAGGGCCATTGCATTGGTGCCCTTTCGTATCTTGTTCGCACTGCTATTTCTTCGCTTCCGTTCTGTTCTCTGTTGCGCTGGAGGAAACAGCTTTTCGTTGAAAACGGAAAACCTGAATCAGCAATATTGGCAAACCTTTATTCATCTGTTTTGATTTCAAAATCGGTCTTCTCACTGCTGCTTGCAATTTTCCGAATCTGGGTCCTTTTCAGTCAGATCGGTCCTTTTTGCGGCAAGAGTCATCCGGCGAGACCTTTGTGGTGCAACCTGCGGTAACTGCTGTGCTTGCTTTGGTTTACCTTCTGTGCGGGGAATTTTTGCTGGACTGTCGTCTGAAGGCCCTGATCGCTTTGTTCTCGTGGGTGTAACGTGCGACTCGGTTACTATTGTGGTGTTGGCGCTTGCTGAAATGGCGGCTAATGCTTGAGCGGCTTCCAATTGCTTTTGAAGCTTCTCATTATTTTTCTCTAGCTTCTGCTTGACTGTCAAAAGCTTTTTGTTCTCGCGGGTCAAATTGATTGACGTGTCTTGAAGAATTTGGTTTCTTTCTTCGTTATCTTGCGCACGTTTCTCATACTCTTCAGCCAGCTGAGATTTCTCTGCAAGCGCGGCGCGCAACTCCTCAATTACCAAGTCTGTTTCCTTTTTATCAGGATTCTCTCCTTTTGTTTTCTCAAGGATTTCAACAGCTTCTTCCAATGATTTTACTCGTTCTTGCGCATTCTGAAAAACATAAAATCTTAATTTAAAGAGGCAATCTCGCATTACTTTACCTTAACGAATGATTCCAACACTTCCCAACAATCACACTCGTTCTTTAAACCAAAATCGCAAATCGACTCAGCCAAGTCAGTGGCCTTCTTTTCAATAGACTGCAATCGGTCTTTAATATCAGCCTCTGATTTGAGTAACTGCGAAATTTCTGTTTGCGCAGCTTCATTCTTTTCAAGCATATGGATAACTTTTTCCTTCAAGGACAAATTTTCTTCGCGACTCGCAGACGCTAACGCTTCTGCTTCCGCGATACTATCTGCTTGGGCAATTAATACTTGCTTTAATTGGTTCAACTCAGATTTGAGGACATCTGAAGGGATGTCAATAAACCGTCATGGAATAATTGCTCACCAATGTCACGAAGATGGTCTCTCTCCATTTCTTCGAGAAGGGCTGTGCGCGACTTCAACGTTTCCGACAAAGTCACAAGCTCTACTTTTTCAATCATTAGCTTGTCTATCTTCACAGCATCGGACTCGAATCGATCTTTCGCGGTTTTCAGAGCCGATTCAAGCTCTGAAATACGATCATCGCGAACTTTCATGCTATTTCGGCATTCTGTCAACTCAACCACAATCCCTTCATTTGATCTTGCAGCCGCTTCCAGCTCAGCCACCTCTTCTCGTAAAGTAGTGATTTCTTCAGCAGCTCGAATGCATTGCTCATCCACTTCCATTAGCCTTTTTTCCAATGAGCCAAGCTTGTTGTGTGATTCGTCAAGTTCGGTTTGAAGCGATAAAATTTTCTCGTCTCGCCCATCCAGTGCTTCTTGAATAGCCAAAAGACTGACTTCAAACTCCTTGACTGTCATATCTTTGTCACGGTAGGCGTCGGATAGCTCTTGTTGATCTTTCTTCATAGCTTCGACAGACTGGAGTGCTATCTGCAGCTCTTCGTCCTTTTCCTGAATAGTTTTCGAAAACTTCGCTAGTTCGGCATCTTTTGCGTCCAAAAATTCTAGGAGGGAGAGCTTTGTGTCCTCAAGCCCTTCTATTTCAGATTGAAGTTTCCGGATTCGGGCTGCACTGGATTCCATTGAATCCGCTTCAGAATTCAACCTCTGCTGCATCGAATCGATTTCCACGCTTTTTGCCGCAACTACTTCGTTCAATTCATTGGTTTTCGTTTCGAAGGATTCAATACCCAATTTCAAATTCTTAACCTTCAAATAGACATCAGTTGCAAAACTCTTCCATTCGCTTACCTCTTCGCGCATACAGCGCAATTGTTCTTCCAATTGCACGATTGTAGAATCCTTTTCCGAAACTTGCGCCGATCGAGAAATTGCATCTTCCTTAATTGCCTGGAACTCAGATTGCAAAGATTCCTTTTCTCTTTGCTGCTCTTCGAATGCGCTCTGAAGTGACGCCAGCTCGTTTTCTAGTTCGGACGCTCGTAACTTCAACTCTGACTCACAGATTCGAGAATTTTCCAATGCGAACAGGAGACCATTAGTGGACGTCTCAGATTGACTTTTCGCTTCGTCGAGTTGGGATTCTAATTCGGATTTCGAAAGTTTGAGAAGCTGAATATTTTCACGTTCAGTAGCTAGGAGTAATTTCAGATTTTCAATCTCCGAAAACAACTCTTTTGCTTGAACTTTCGCATGTTCCTTTTCGGACTCGGCCAGATCACGGAAGCTTTGCCTATCACTTTTGGTTGTTTGTAACTCTTGTGAAAGGGCAGACATTGACTGCACGGCTTGCTCTTTCGTGAGTTCCAGCTCGGCTTTCGTTGACTCCAGCAACGAAGTCAGTTCCTCCACATTCTTTTGAAGGAGAAATGACTGCTGTTGAAAATGACCGATCTTGTTTTCTTGCTCACTAGCTCCCGGTCAATTTATGAATTAGTATTTTCCCATACCTTTTTTCGACGATTCCACGTTCCTGTATTTCGCGCTCGGAGAGAAGAGCTTCATTCAGTTCCGATATTTGTGCTGCTGCCTGAGATCTTTCATGTTCAATTTGAATTTCACGTTCTTGGCACAACTTCTGATTATTTTCCAATTGTTCACTCAGTTTCTCCAATTTTGAGAGAAGGTCGGCGCATTCCAACTGCGCGCAAGACAGACGTGATTGATAAGAATCTACGGTTTGCTGGTGCTCATTCGATTTTTCGTGTGCCTCCAAACTCTGTTGCGTTACGTTTGAGAAACACTGCCCCGAAAACAAAAATACTTGCCAATCTATTCAAAGCATCGCTGTGTTCCCGGCAAGTTTGCGATTGCTCCTCAAGCTTTTCGTGCAGTTCTTTAACGCGTGCGTCCAAGAAATGCAATCGACTCTCTGCATTTTTAAGAGCCTGTTGGGTGTTTAAATTGCTTGATTCGAGCTCTTTAATCTGCAATTCCCTTGCGGAGAGTTGACATTCCAATTGTGCAATCGTTTCCTCTTGCTCTTGCATTGACGTTTTCATGCGCTTCAGCATTGAGTCGGCTTCATCCAGACGAGTTTGGAATTCAGTTGAAAGCTGAAACCCGAAACTTAACAAATGCGCAATTTCAACAAAAACAAACTTGTGATTTTTCCTGTTGATCGATAACATTAATCCGATATTCCAGTTCAGAAACCAGTTCTTGAGCCGCTTGCAACTTTGACGCCAGCTCGTATTTCTCGGATAAAGCTCCCTCAAGTTTTTCTTGAACATCCAATATCGCTTGATGCGTTTGCTCATACTTGTTTTGTAAATTACGGACAGTTTCCTCAGTCGAGGCCATACTTTCGTCCGCTAATGCAATTTTCTGACGGGCATCGCATAAAAGATCCTCAAGTTCTGCCATTTCTGCCTCTTTAACGGAAAGAGCTTCTTCTGTGGATTTTAATTTTTCTTTAAAAGCCTCTTCGGAATCATTAGCCAAGTTGATTTGTGCTTTCAATTTGGTGATTTCAATTTTCAATTCTTCTATCAACGAGTGACACCTTTCGTTTTCAGCTTGTGCTAGAGACAAGCGAGAGTCCATCTCAAGCTTGGCGTTTTGAAGTGTATCGATGTAGTTTGCTTGAGAAGAAATTAAGCTGTTACGATCATTGATGTTCGACATTCGGCTCTCTGCGAGATCTCTGTATTTTTCAACTTCTTGGGCCAATTCACGGATAGAGTTCTCGTTTGATTGTATAGTCTTTGCAAATTCGGCAGTTTTGGTTTCAAAATCTTTCGCCATAGAATCTGCAAGTGCCTGCGAAGTTTCGACAACACTTTCCAGTTCTTTTTTCTGAGATAAAACGTCCTCCTGAATATAAAGGTGAATATTTTTTCACTGATTCCTTTTCTTACAAGAGCTTTTGAGTGAGCTTCCGTTAATGATTGAGTTTCCCCCATGTGCGTGTACTTCAGGTCTGAAATTTCCCCGTTCTTCAAGTCCAATTGACTTCGGAATTCAGACATTTCGGAAGTTAGCACCGCAATCTGGGTTTCAAGATTTGATTTTTCTTCGGACAAAGCAGCCAGCTGCTGTTGACTTTTTGACAAAGTTTCTTGTACCTCCACCAGTTTCTCCTCGCGCTCGGTTATTGAGCCTCGCAATTCCAAAACGCTAGCTTCCAGCTGCATCTTAGAGTGGGACTGGTGGATGATTTAAGAAAAGGGAAAAGCGCGTATCGCACTCACCAAAATGTCCTTGCTTGTTTCAAGATCTGCTTTTTCTTCTCTGACACGTTCCACTTCAGACTCCACGAGTTGCAACCGTCGTTTTAACCCTTCTCCCTCGGCATTCTTTTCGTCCGCTATCGATTTCACTTTTGCGAGGTCAGTTCGCAAGGATGTAATCACAAGCTCAGACTCTTTTTTCGAGTTTTCTAAAATTCTGAGAGTGTTTTCGAAGCTTTGCTGAAATTTAAACGAAACATCTTTCACTTGGATTAGCTCCTGCTCCTGTTCAAAAGTCAACGGTGGGAATCAATATTTGGGGACACATACTGTGATGTACAGATTTTCTTGTAGCTTGTCTCGTTGCTGTTCAGCTGCCCAAGCCTGGCTTTTCGCCTCTTTTTTCTCAAATTCTATGGTGTCCTTCACGCGCTCAAGGGTAAGGCGCGTAAATTCGCTTTGCTTCAGAGAATCTTGGAGATTTTTAATTTGGCCTTCCATATCCGAGGTAAGAGCCAACGACTGCTGCAACCTCCGACTAACGGTACTGGCAGAATCAACAACAGACGTCAGCCGCGAAATTTCGGCGGTCAAGGAGTTGCTTGCGGTTTGTTGCATGTTTATCTACGTGAAGGAACGTTGATCATAACTTTTGCGACAAAAACTTTACCGTTTCTTCAAGCTTCGATATCTTCAAATTTTGTGAATTAACGTATTCCTCGGCCTGAAGTAGCTGTTTTTTGGCATTCGTCTTGATTTCCACGTTCATCACTCCCAGTTCTCTCGCCTCCCTCTCTGATTCGAGAAGGCGGCTTTCCAAATCAGCCCTATCTTGTATGAGCGAGTCCATATCAGACTCCATATGTTTGAATCGATTAATTTCGTCGCGAAGACCTCCAAGTTCCGACAAAGTCGCTGTAAGATGAGACCTGAGATCAGAAATTTCTTTATCCTTCATCAGGGTGTTCTGGGAAGAATGGGAATTATCGCTCTCGAGATCAGCGATGCGTCGTTTTGCAGCCGTCAAAGAAGTGGTAAGTTCGTCAATTTCGTCGGATTTAATTTGGTCTTCGATTTCTCGCGCATGTAGTTTGTTTGATGCCCGTACAAGATCGTTGTGCGCCGTCTCAAGGTCCATCTTTAGTTTGTCGAAATCACGTTTCGACTGTTTAAAGGCTTCGAGCTCGTTGATCTCGTTCTGAAGGCGTTCATTTTCTGCCTTGAGCGAAATTGTTGTCATTGATGTCTCAACACAATGTTCGCATTGATTTTTGTCTTTATCTTCTGTACCGACTTGTTTCTTCAAAAGAGCTAATGTTTGTTCGTATCTGGAATTCGATGAACGCAATGCCTCTTTGAGACGCGCAATTTCTGCTGCATCTCTTGATATTGCCGGTGAGGATGCGGAGGAGGAGAAGCCAAAAGACGGCATTTTCGAGTGCTGAGTGTGCGTGTCGTCTGCGCAAGCAACCGGCAAACGCGACGTCGGGACTGGAAGAGCACTCTTTGGTCGGCCAGAGGAAAGTGCAGCCGCCTTGTAAGGAATAAATCATTATTCCTCAGACGACTGGCTGAACGCAAACCTTCTCTTGGTCTTTTTCTGACAGTATATTGCGGCCACATCGTGCAATTTTGCCTTGTAGTTCGAGTTCCGTCTCGTCTGCATAAAGGTTACTGCTCCGTTCGCTTTTAAAAATGAACGCACTGCTATCGATATCGGCATCTCCAGCGCATTCAGCGGATGCCGAGTTACTGTGAGGTACCAGGGACCGTCGCCGTTCCTCGGGGGCGCCGTTCATGTTTTTGGCGCAAAAACTTTATTTGCTCACCTCGCTTGCGCCGCACGACGCGCTTCATCCGGCTTTCACAGCTCGCGAGTTTATTCTCTTCATCTCTTTAAACTCGTTCCGGGCTGTGTAAGAACCCGCGAGACGGCAACGGCATAGTGTCCAGCCCGTCGCTGATTGGATCGTCTTAGTCCGCAATATGGGCACTATCAGTGCGTCCTCTGTGTTCATTTCTGTGCGTCGCTGCTTGCGCTGATACGCACGTCCGAAAAAAATGCTCTGCAGCTGACTCTCGCCACCGTTTTGCTTGGGCTGTTCATTGCGGCCTTTTCAGTCTCCGAATATTTTGGGTTTTCGTTGGGGAACATCGAAACGGGAATGTACTTCATTCAAACTGGCAAAGTTAACATGTTGCTATTTTACCAAGATTAACTTTGCTCCGACAGTCTTTCATTTGCGGCTTGAGGATGGAAACTTGGTTCAATCCATGCACTTGCAGTTGATGGTCACCAGCTTTGTTTCCGCCGGCCTGTTAACGGCATTTATTTGTCCAGTTTTTTTGCCAATCCTGAAAAATTAACTTCCAAAACGCAATCCTTGAAAATGCATCAACATTAAGACTCATAAAACCAAATAATAACCTGATTAAAAATTGCTCTTAGGAGTCTGAGAAGTGATTTCAAATTATAGACACAAACATGCGCTCTCCACAATTGTTAGCAGACCGCCAAGCGTTCCATTCCAGAGAAAGCAAAGAACGCTCACTCAGATGATCCTCTTTTCCCGGCAAATATGAAACGTTGCATGTTTCTTGAACGATTCTTGCGATAAGAAAATCTTGGAGCGATCGCCAAAATATTTGCTCACAAACCGACATAGGCATTTGCATAAACTGCATGAGTCATGATTTGCAGCGGGCGCAAACCAAAGCGTGCCGGTTGCCGCGAATATTAGATTTTCAGCAGATATAATATTCCTTTCGTTGAGAGAAAAAAGCATCTGAATCAAAGAGACACCGCGTTCGTTCTCGCTGTTTGGACCTGCTATTCTGAAATTTTGCTCCTAATTGTGCTCCGCTTTGCAAAATTTCTGATTTCAGGTCAATCCGCCATAGCGTTTGGTAATTTGTAATCATTGTTCGAAGAACAGGTGGCTTCTTTCCAAGATCTCGCAAGGCATCCGCTTTTGCATAAGCTACTGCTTGCGAATTATTTGGTGAGATGGCGATCACGTCGTGGAGTTATCTACCGGACGATCGATAAGCAGTCGTCCAAGCGGTGCACTCTTCGCGATGTGGAGTTCTGGTGTTGCATGAAGGTGTAGATCTGGCGGATACGCCGAAGAAATAAACTGTCCGTTTGGCTTAATAAGGGTGGGTTGCCATAAGGAGAGTTCGCATTTATATCGGCATCGGCTGGGTCAGGCCTTTGGTTTCTTGTTCGTGGCAATGCCCTCGCCTTCGCCGTCACCCGCAGCTGCCCGCCGCCTGCGATACAGCCTGCCGTGCATTGTGCTACTGTTTGCCTGCATCGTCTTGACCATCCAAAACCTTGCGGTCGACGACTTTGTTGCTGATTCCGCCAATGCCGTGCCGCTGCTGTCAAACGCCTCTGACGTCTTTGCGCTGTTTACCGCCGCAACAATCATCTGCACTCTGCTCATACTACTGACACTCCTGCGACTGTTTAAAAACGCACGCTGGAAAGCGCTTGCAGCGAAAAATGCTGTGCAAGCAGATACCCACTCAAAAACCCCCACGAACGCTCAAATGAATTCAATAGAATGGACGCGATTAATTGTGCTTTTGATTCTCTCCTCGACCTTTGCGATCACGTTTGGTGAGCGTTTGTTCTTTCAGTTTCACGGCATTGACGTTGATTTACTACCAACCGTGGAAAAACTTCGGCAGTTGTTATCAACACACTCGCAATCGTTTGGCTGCAAATGCGCCTAGAACTCAGCCTGTCTTTGTTTGGCGAAGGACTTGCTCGTGCGATTCTCGCCAGTGTTATCGGAATTTTTGTCGCGCTGATGATCTGTGCGGATTCCTATTTCCTCATACGGGCTCGTCGTCAAAGAAAAGAAGACACCGAAATCCCTCCCCGAGATCTAATTGACCGGGAAGATGTCCTTTTGGCGGGAATGTTGTGTTTGATTATGGTGTATGTTAGCGTGACAGCGGTAATATTCATGCGGGTAGAGGGATGGAGTTTCCGCGATGCAGAGCTATGGTCTATGGCGAGCATCACGACATTAGGTGATTTATTCTCGCTGGCTGCAGTTATTATTCGCTGTTAATAAGGATCCAATTTTAAGGGTTTGCGTCTGTCGTTGTCGCCACAGATCTTGGGAAAGGATTGCTTCTGTTCTTAAGTAAGCTCTTTGATTGTTAGATGGATTGTTAAAAACGCCATGTGTAGATACTGGAGGAATCATTCTGCTAGGCCTCATTTTGACGCTAACCAGCTCCAAACTGGTGACATCAATCCGCAATTTTCTTCTTCGCGGTATCCGAGAAATGCGAAAACGGGCAGCGGATCTCAAGCGTCGCCGAGCTGTGCGGAAAGCAAAACGCATTCGGGCTGCCATTGAAAAAGAGCTAGACGAAGAGAAAGGCGATATGTTCGACCTTTTTCGATCGGGAAGCAGTTCTTCGGTGGCAACCTGGCACGCTTCTGCCGAAGTATCGAAGACCGTTGCGGCTGCAGTCAAGCTTGCTTCTAGTGGCAATGTATCCCGAAAGGGCAAGGAGCGCGTCCAGCAGCCCGACGACGAGTTGCCCTCGAATATGGTGCGCAGCAATTCGGAATCTGCTCTCTCAGTCTTGCCCTTGAAAGTCGCTGGCCAAGAAACCGTTCCCCATCACAAGCGGGTGGAGTTTCCGCCAATGCCAAATACTTCCACCGCACAATCGCAACAGTTAAATCCCAAAACTATCACTTCCAAGCAGTCCCGAAACAAAATTCCAGAAGTTCCTGCTTCTCTTCAGGGAATTTTTTCTCCACCGCCGTCGATCACTTTGACCTCGCCACTATCCCGCCCAGTCACACCATCTGGTGCTGCGCGCAATGGAGGCGATGGTGGAATCGGTAGCAGTAGAAGTAGCGTGGCTACAGTTCAAGATTACGATTTTGGTTTGCCGGTTACTTCGGCCAATACTGTGGACAGTACTATCGAAGCGGCCATGAATTTGGGGTTTACCGTTGAAGAAATCGATGAAAATGAAGTTGGCAGGGAAACTGAAGCAGAGAACACCATGGATGCTCAAGTTGCGCGAGAGCTTCTCAAAGAGTTTGAACGAATGAAAGCAAAGAGACAAGCTAAAACGTTGAAATTCGCGGCTGAACCTGGCACTCAAAATGGACCAGATAGCTGGAATGTCTTCCGTATTCTTTCCAGAACTATGGTTGAAGACAATGATAACAACGCGGATGGTATTGAAATGGATGGCATTCAAGCAGAGGATGAAGAAGGATTCACCACTGACAACGAAACAGAAATTACAAAGAAGCAAGTGAGAAACGCTGAGAGTCTTCCAGGTTTTGCTACGGCCTTGTCGATGGTCTCAGAATCGTCGCTCCTCCGAAATGAAGAGAACCAGATACCTCGAAAAAAATGGCTTAGCGTTACGAGACCACTGGCAAAGATCCAGGAATTTCTCGAATCACACGCAGATACTCTTGCGGTTGTTGCGGCGGTGTTTTGTGTTCTGTTTGGTGGAGCCGGGATGCTCGTCCTTGTGGAGAGTCCACAATGGAGCTATTTGGACGCAGTGTATTTCATGTTTTCTCTTGTCACGACGACTGGATATAGCGACATTTACCCGCAAACAGGAATAGGGCGCACGATGGTGATGGTGCTCATGTTTTTTGGACTGGGTACGTGGGCGTATGCCGTTTCGACAATCAGTTGAGTCCATGCATTTTGTAGTGGAATATGCTAATGGTTTCAACTTGCATTATGATTTTCAGTTGCACGGCTGCAGGCCACCAAGATCGGAGAGGCGGCAGATAAAATCCGTGAGAAGCGGCTTCGCGCACGCGTCGAAACAACCAAAGCGCGGCAGTTTTAGGTGACTGCAACCGGTCTGGTGGCAACGGCAAGCCTGTGCAGCTGGTGCATGATGCGCGTTGTGTGTTGCATGTTGTATGTTCTGTCCAATAAGATTCGAGGAGTACTTCAATCAATTTGGAACGCAAATGACGACGGGGGCGAGCCCCTTCATCGCCACAGTCGAAGACACACACCCAGACGCCGTCGACGGATGGGACGACGTTACGCGCAAGCCCCATATCGAGCACTCCGTCACTCTCTATAACAACGAGCACTGGGGCGATATCTTTGTGTTCCAGCACTCTGTTCTGCCGAAGGTGATCATTCCGGCTCTCGTAATCACTGTCTGGAGTACTCTTGTGTGCGTCTTCTACTTGGTGCCGAAAGTGGCCTTTCTCAAGTAGGTTTATTTCCGCATGTCCACGCTAAACAACGGTTGCCGGCTACCAGAAACCTTGGCCTGCCCAACTCTACGATACTCGTCACTATACTTGGGACTGCAATGTCGCTATTGCTGGTATTTCGTGTTAACACGGCTTATGATCGATTCTGGGAGGGAAGGAAGCTCTGGAGCACCATACACTACCAGCTGAGAAACTTAGGCCGTCTGATCTGGGTCTATGCACCCTGTAAGTTGTTGGATGCTTACAGTCCATAGTGGCGTTTCTAATTTGATGGCACACAGCTGGCAATGAGGAGGAAATGAACCGAAAGATAAAAGCAATGCACCTTCTGGTTGCTTTTGCGGCTTCAACAAAACATTCTCTACGAAACGAGCCAGGTCACCGCTTTAAAGACGTTGGCCCGTTTATCGAACATATTCCTGATTTTTCGTCGGCCGTCCACCGCGTTGACCCTCGCCTGCTGCCAATCCCAATGGAAATATCTTTTCACCTTCAAATCTTCATCAACAAGTATCTGGCGTCAGTATCCGTTCCTTCATCCAATGCTGTCTCTGCCCTCGTGGATTCTCTTTGTTCCTTTCAGCGCATTCGCGAAACTCCTGTTCCCATGGCATACACCATCCACTTGAAACAGACTCTGTTTCTGTATCTGCTGAGTTTGCCATTCCAGCTTATAGCTTCTCCCTTGCAATGGGCCACAATCCCAGTGGTGTTTTTCTCGAGCTTGATAATGCTTGGAATTGAGGTGATTGGCGGCGAAATCGAAAATCCATTTGGGTTGGATCCAGATGGTCTGTGAATTTTCATTTTGCGTTAGGTCTCATTGGACGTTTTTCGATTGTTTGCAGACTTGCCCCAAGATGAGTACTGCGACACGATTCGCGACGAAATCGACCAATACATTAAATCGGAAGACCCGGACTCAGATTCGAAAGGCTGGATCACCCCCTGCTCTTTGGCCATTCGCTATGCCGACTTGGCAAAACTCAACGACGTGACGAGCAAAGCCATCGAAGCCCATCGGAAGCAGGACGCAGCGGCTCGTGAACACCATGGCTTCTCGTCGGATATGCTTGTGTCTGTGGAGGGAATGGTTGCGAAGGTGCTGGGGGCGCGGCATGTCGCGAAAACTCCGTGAATCACGTGTGTTTCTTCGTTCCAATTGGTTTCGATTTTGAAAAGTTGTGCAAATGCTATTCTACTTGTGCCCAAAAAGTCTAAACCGCTGTTTCATTTGATTCCTGGCTGCTCCTAACTCACCGCGACTCCTTCCAGGCAAGTGCGGCACCCAAGCGCTTGTGGGATTTCGTGTAGCTTCTGGGTACACACACAAGCCACTCGCTACCTCACGCAACCATCCGTTACTTTGTAGAGTGGCTGTGCGTGCTCGAGCGCTTCTGGACCAAATTTACACTTCCGAGCCCGGACTATCTCCGATTAGGTCAGGTAATTCTTCGTCCCTTTCATGATCATCGCCGATTTTCATCGCAAACTGCGTGGTCTTGACGTCATCGAATAGTAGTTCGAAAATTAATCCATATCGTGCATTTTTGAATGGAGATCTGAAAAGTTTTACAACATTTTTAACAGTTCGAATTCTTTCAGCACTCTTGTATTCCCTCAGATTTACTGCGGCGATATTTTGGCGTATCGATTGAGTTTCAAAATAAAAATTTCGGCTTTATTGGCAACTGCCAATCTTTGCTTCTCTGCCAGCAACCGCAAACCAACACTCCAACGGCCCGCCTACAATAGGAAGGGAACAATGATCTTCCGGTTTTTCGGATACTTGTCGCCAAACTCCTTGAGGTACCGTTGGTGCTTTTTGACCGCCCAAACATACATCTGACCCGCGCCGACAATAGTGAACAGCAAAGAAAAGACAGAGCCCGAAATGAGTGTCACCGCAATCCAACCGAGAATCTCATACTGAACCCAGTCGTTGACGTAGACCAAAAAAATTTAAACCGAAAAAACCAAAGTGAAAAAGGAAGAAAAGCATCTTACGGTGTAATTGGGGCAAGACACAAAATTGAACCCATAGCCAAAAGGAATTTTACGAGCACGAGACCCTGCAGGACGAAGGTCCGATAGAATCTTGTGCGTGACGAAATTCGAACATTCAGCGTACTGCATTACATATTGAAGCCAAACCATTCAAGTTATGTCTCCAGACACTTACAATGAACAAGCCCAACGCACTATAAATCCACGATTCTGGGATGCGCAACAATCCGATGTATCCGGGACGGTAGATTGGGTACGCGAGCATTAATCCTCCAAGAATCCAGTACTGGAAAATATCAACGCAAAAAACTAGAACGAGTTTAACTCTTACGTGTGTGCAGTTTTTGGGGAGATTTTTCAGCGGCATTGTGTCGTTAGAAAACTTGTGCACAAACAGTGTTTCCAACTCTCGCTTGACGAAGTGCGCAACAACGCAATAGAACGTGTATCTGTATGAGCGCAGTGTCAAAAGAGAAAACCAACGGCAAGATGGTGGGGGCACTAACGTTTGTGCAAGTGACATTGGTTCGCTCTTTCCGTAGATCAGGGACTGATTGAAGTAGATGAACGCATGAATCAAGATGGGGCCGAGATATTCGAGCAAAAACACGGTCGTCCATCCAATCTGAGGCCCAAGATCCTGGAGATGCCCCGGGTTGGTGTTGTGGAGGGTTGTTGAAGGCAAAAAAAACCATAATGTGCACCTTAAACACAACTATGCCTCCGTCCCCGATGCTGTAGCTTTCCAGTTTGCTGCCCTTCTCCAGTACCTTTCCTTCAAGGTTGGAGAGACGCTGCCTGGCAACGTTCCATGCGGGGTCTGGAGCTCGTGGTTAAAAGCCGAAGGGAGGCAAAGTGGGGAACTCTCACAGGCTTTGAAGATAGCGCGCGCCAGGTCCTCGACGGTGGCGTCTTTGGCGGACACTCCGATATCCAGGCCTGCGCGGATTACCTTGCCGGACTTTGTCTGCAGCGAGACGCTCTGTGGGTGCGCGGATGAAGGTCAGCGGCAGACGGATAAACTCGGGGCACGCACCATCGTGGACACCATTTGATTTGGATTGGATCAAGTCAATCCAACCCCATGCACTCAAACGCGCTGTCAACCTCCCCCGCAGACGTCCCTACCGATGGCCCCGTCGACGATGACATCGACGACGAGACCTTCGTCACACAGCGCGCGGGGAAGATGTATTTGATTTCGTCGTGGACTGCAAACGCGCTGAGAACATCCCCAGCGTGCAGGAGAGCCCGCTATATGTCCCCGTCGTCACCGACTCCGACGTGAGTGAGTCGCTGGTTATTTTGCGCTCGGCCTTCTTCTGACCGCGTTGCCTACGTTGATTGCCCAGAACCAGCGCTCTGTATTCGATACTCGCAATATGCTCCAATCCACATTGCTGCTCCAGAAGAAGAAGGAAATGAACAACGTTCAGATCAACCTCGAGAAAAAGCGTGCTGAGTTCTCCAAGCGCATGGAAGAGTGCAGGGAGAAACAGGAGGAGCTGCGCGTGAAGGTTTCTTTCATTTCCGCTTTCCCTTGTCGCTTTACCAGGGGGAAATCCTTATCTAATCCCTCAAAATGAAATTCCTTCAAAAAATTAAATTAACAGCAAAAGCAAATCAGAGATCGTGTGACCAAGTTTGAAAAATTCTTGAAGGAAAACGATGCTAAACGCCAGCGCGCAAATTTAAAGGCAATGTCCGAGAAGAAGTTGAAAGAACAGAAGGCATTTGACTCTCCATGACTGTGCTTTTGAGTGAATAGCTTCCAGGAAGCCGAATACCAGCAATTGTTGCAGTTACAAGCGCAACTTCAAGAAAAGACTGCGAAAATCCAAAGACTGATCAGTAAGCGAGTGACCATCAAAAAATTAAGTGTTTCTCAATCTCTCTGGCAACCAGAAAAGTACCAAATCTACGAGGCTTATTTGCAGTCTGTGATCGATGTACTTCCGCCAGATTATCTGGACGTCAACGAGCCCCACGTCAACGATATTCTTATGCGCCACAAGACGCTTTTGGAAACTAACGAAGACCTCAAAGCAACCGTGCAGCAAAACCAGGACGAAATAGAATCAAAGCAGAACGCGCTCGCTGCAATGATCAAGGCAAGTTTTTCAGTTTCGCCCAGGAGGCTTTTTTCGCGCGCGCACTTACAGTCGGCAAAAATGCTAACAGAGCAAAAACGACCTCATCCTTGTGTACAACTCCAAGCTCGGAACGCAGCAGAAGCACCTCGATAAGCTGAAGCAGGAGGTCGCGTACGCCGAGCAACGCATCGCCGAGCGCGACAAAACCAGCAAAGAGCGCTCGCGCATGATCGGCGAGACCAAGCTCGCCATCAACAACATTTTTGACCGTATTGCTTGCTACAACGCTCGCCCCGTCACCGCCGCATCGCTCGCCCCGTCAACTGGCGGCGCCTCCAGCGCCGAGTACGGCGTTGCTGCGGCTATAGCGTCCGCTGCGGCAGCCGCCGGCGCGGCGAAAGGCGGCGGGACAGGCCTCACTGTCGGATGGGCCATGCCGCCTGCGGACGACCCGCTGTTACAGGAGGGTAATCTGAGCGCAATTAGCCTCGCTGAGAAGCTGAAGTTTATTCAGGAGAAGATCTCAGACTTGCAAAGTTTGTCCGTTCTACTGAAACATGACCAAACATTATAACACAACAACAGTGATTTCGGCAAAAGCCGAGCAATCCATTGCACACGAGCGCGCCGAGCGACAGCGCAAGCATGCTGCACTGGCGGCGGAACTAGCTCAAAAATAACGTTGAAGAAAAAGGAAGGGCGTTCGTTGCAATTTATTTTGAAATCAAAAAATTTTCAACCCACCCTTGTCCCAAAATGACAGTTATGTCTGAATGAAGAAGTGGCAGCAACAGTGATTTCGCGTTTCGGATTGGATATTGTGATGCCATTCTGCAGCACCTACCCACACATCACACGGCGCATGCTTGTTCTGAATCGAAGCATGGATGTCGTGCTTCGGCTAAGCTTTCCGAACATCTCAAAGCTACTCAAACCCATTTATTTTGCGAATGGCTGCGGTTGAGTTTTGTATGTTTGCAAAGTGCAGCGACACATGAGATGCTAAACCTTGACACAAGCAGCGTTGTCATCATGCCGTCAGTGCACAACTTTGCTTGTGGAGATGCGCAGCTTGTCGATGAGTTTAGCTGTTGCAGAATTGGACTGTTAAACACGGAAGTTTCGCTGCGTCGGTTACGGTTTGAAAAGTCGGCTTTATTGCACAGCAGAAACAATCTGCAAAACAACCACCAACACGACTAGCAGCACAGAAACGACAAGCAAAACTTTCGCAATTACCGGTCCAGAAACAGGAATCCAGTAGGGAACAGCGCAGAACGCCGTTTTCGCCACAAAGTCCTTATGTATGGGCATTAAAGTACCAAGATGCCGCAGTCTGCTGTTTTCGCGCCGCGTATCCGCTGAACCCGTCAACGGCATCCCAGCCAGGTCTAACAACCCATCGTCATCGTGCGCGACAACTGATAAGTGTGTAAAGTCTTCGTCGACGATCAACGTGCCTGGCTTAGACGACGGAATTGCCACCGCATGTTCGTCACCGTCCATTGAAGAGTCGTTAACGGTGGGTGATTCGTGCGGGGGAAACGTGCCGAAACTGCGCTTGCGCATTGGGGTTGTCAGCCGCTGCATCGTCAGCGTGGCGTTCCCAAGCAACCGCTGCAGAGACGCCCCACCCACCGTTGTCTCAGGCCGTTCCAGCAGCGGGTCTGGCACAGCCTCCTGCAGCCAAAACTCATCGCTGGCTTGCCGCGTGGGCTCCTCTGGAGTGCCGCGTTCAGTGCCGATATCAGTGGTGTCTCCGGGCTCCGCCCCTGCGCCGTTTTCGGATGAGATTGCGATAGCAGGAATGGACACCTGGAGAGTTTCCGCAGACTCAACCGACAGAGAGATAGTTGATTCGCCATTGTCTTCGCCGCCAACTGTGCCGTATTTCTGCGTGTTTTGCGATACCAGCGGCGGTAAAGGGATGTGAAACTCGTTGTCTTCGCGCTGTTTGGAGCCAAATCCCAACCGGCGCACAAACGAGTCGAAATTGAGGCGTACGGATTGTTGGCCGCCTTCCGCCGTCGGACTCATTTGCGTTGGATCAGGTATTAATTTCAGTCCCGTGCCAATTTCTGGCAGATTTGGCTTGCGACGATTGAACTGTGACAGGAAAGGCTCCTTGTCTTTGGAAGCAGCAAACTTGAAATTTTGTTCAGAATCAAGGTAACTGACAATAGTGCTGGAATGATGATGAATATTTTTGAGGATACTGGTCTGCTTTGATGTGAGGGCTGTTGCAATCACGCATTAAATTAGAAAATAGAAGAAATGAAACTCAACTCCTTTTCTCGTTGTACACTTTTCGAAATGCGACACATTTTAAATAAATCAGAAAAGGCAGTATAAAGTTCGCGGGCAGCACGCATAGAACCCCGGTCCAGTTCATGAATGTGGCCAATCCATTCCCCGTCAACAGAGGAATGCTCACAATCCAAGGCAAAGCGTAGCAGACGATTCGCAAAATCCATTTTCCAGTACCACCGTACTGAGATAGACGGAAATTTTGTTCAATGTTTTCTTGCGACACCAGGCACGACACAGGAATTGCAGGCAGCAACATAACTATCGAAAACATGTAGCAAAATGCTTTGTTGACGATCGGATGCGCGGCCACCATTGGATTTGTGAACAGTGTTATCACATTCACAGTCGGACTGGACGCATCCATAACTGCCAAGCCATCGAAGGCAAGCGCGGGAAATACTCCAACCACACCGAAGAAAACAACAGCAATCAACATGGTCGTCCAAATCACCCTCTGCACATCAACATCTTTGGCCTGAAGCAGAATTATAAACAGACTTTGGGTAAAGTAACTACACCTTATAATTCACGAACGTGGGAGCAAATATGGTACATGAAAAGTTCAAAATAATGGGACCTAATAAGCCGCCGAAGGCAGAGGTAACGGAGAATGGTTGCACTCGCGACTTCTCCCACGTGAATGTCGACTCTACAAACCACTCCACACCCACGACCAGAGTCAGCAGGAACGACGCCACTTGTATCATGACATTTTCGTCAATTTTTTTCAAGCTGAGTGGGATGCAGAACGCCAGAAGAATTAGCAATCCGAGAGTAAACAGCATCGGCTGGGAACCGAACGGAGATCCGCCTTGCGAAGTATCGACGGCAAACATCGTTGAATTGTTGTTAGAAACGCACATCCACGAACTCGTTGAGCCACTGGAAGGCAGGGAAACGCCGCAAGTTTTGTGGAAGATATCAACAAGAATGTTGTCGAATGTCTAGAATTTTTGGAAACTATATCAGGATGGAACTATCTCACAGGACTGGGTAGCGCGAACACAGGAGAGATACTTAAACTAACCTGCGTCGTAAGAATGATATTATTGATGGATTGCGACTGGATTGCGGTATATAGAAAGAGTTGACCAATCACATGTTCCAAGGGCCCGAAATAGAAGTTCACTAGCGTCGAATATTCGACAGTCCCTTGGAAATGCTTGTTTCCTGTTGAAATTGTTCAATTGGAGAAGTTTTCTGCAATTAGATGATTTTGAAAACGATACCCGTTCGTACCTGGCACAGACTGCATTGCTTCGACGATGAACAAGATAGCGAATGCGGAGATTGTGGCAAAGACGGCAAAGAGGATGAATGGAGGAATCCAGCCGAGCGATGCAAAGACGGAAGGTGTGTATGGGATGCCGGAACCCGTCATGGCATTGAACAGCAGACATGCGCCTGGCGTACGGTCCGGTCAGGATCGCAAAAGACAAGGGAAACTTGCCGCCAAGGAAGGAAACGGTCTTGACGCGCGAGAGCTAAAGCGGATCAGATTGGTTGGAGATAGTGGCGAGCTGTCACGGGGCCGCGACCAATGGGATTCCAAGGCGCAGGGGAAGCGGAACCGCACGCACCTTCAAGATGGTGGTCGTGCGCGCGACAGTCATCTTTTTTCGGCGGAGCAGTTTTTTGGAAAAGTGTTCATTGGTCAGGTTCAACGCCCACCAACAGCAGATAGTGTTCGGCTGCACCCCGCCACCTGCCTCAAGCCTTCAGCTCCCTGCGACGGGACGGAGGGCCTATTGAGTCAGATGTGATTGCAGCATGTCGGCTTCCTTTTCCCACTCCCCAGGGCTCCGGCTCGGGGGGTCGGCTAAATTATGCTTCAATTGCTGCTCCTACCCAGCCAGAGCTTCCAGCTACAAACGGAGGAATATCTCCGCTTGCATCTTTCATGTGTAACTAGGTATGAAAATAAGCAGTGAAGAGAGAGGCAGGTACCACAGTGCGCCTGCTATCGGTTGGGTTCCTTGACGCGACGCGGATGAGACGCGCTCTTTGAAGTTGGCAGGTTTGGATGGTTATTATTTATAAACCAAAGAAATAATAACCGACACTGACACGGGCGGACCCATTGTGCAAGCCAAGACAACCAACATGCGGCAGTCAAACGCACCATTGGATTACGTTGGGCCAGCAGAGGCGGACACAGTTCGTATGTTGGGCGGAATTGGTGGCAGTCGGGAGGCAAGGCGACAACCTACGAGGCTGCAGAAGACGCAGATACGGGCAGGCTGGCGGACCTTCACGAGTGGGCGTGCGCCTGTTACCACTGCTCTGCGGAGCGAGCTGTTGCTGCAACGGGAAGGTTTCTATTCAATCAACCACGCTCTAAGACGCGCTCGGGGATCAGAAAGCACCCCGCGGCCTCCCCGCCGTTCGCGGGCACAAACCCGATTGGCCCCGCCTCACAATCCGCGCATGCGAGCATGCGGTGGCCCTCCGGGAGTACCTTCGAGAAGGCGATGTTTTCAAACTGCATCTTGTCTTTCACACGCCACAGGAACGGGATGGCATCCGAGTCCAGCGCCGTCGGACTTGGATGCGGGGACGATGCGGGCCACGGCAACGGCGGGAAGGATGCCTTCTGATGGTGCAGATGGTCAAGTGAACATAACAGGAACGGACCTGACCGCATGGACTCACGGGCGTCAGTGCGAAAGTATCCACCCTCTCGGCAGTGTTGGCGCGCACTACTACGCATCCGCATCCCGGCACCGAACACGTTAAAGTTGGCGCCAGCTGCTCTGCCATTCGATTCAGAGTTCAAGGAAGATGTCCGCCGCACTTGACGCCCTCCTCACCCGCACCCAGGACCTCCAGACCCTCATCGCCGCCCTCTCCGACGCTAACGTGCGAAACATCTCGCGTCTTGCGTCTCTCGTGAGAGCCGAGCTTGCCTTTCTGCGCTCTCTAGTCTCTCCCGGCAGGGATCAGAAGGACGTTACAGTTCCCGAATCGTTCGTAGCATCTCGCGTGCGGAGCTCAAACATCCCATTTTTCGAATCGGTTGCCCTGGTCGTTGACTTGCTGCTAACGCGGTTGGGTCGCGGCACCACTGTAGCTGTTCTCCAAAAGATACCCTTTCTTGACCAAAGCGGATCGAATGCCAAAGTTGTGGTCGAAGTCGTTCTCGGCGACAGCAATTTGCCGCCAATATGGATAAAAGTGCGTGCAGGCACAATCAAAACTGCCCGTCTCGAGACGGATTACGACAGTGACGACTTGGAAGACGAGGAAAACAGCGATTCGCTGGCATCTTCTTTACCCAACAGCAATTACTGCCGAACTTTTCGATCTTATGATACTTCGACGCTTCGGGTGTCGAAGCAGGCGCAGAATCTTATCACAGCTGCAGTGCAAACCCCTCAGCACTTTCGCACACCGAAAGTTGTGTTCTGTTTCATCGGCCATGACGCCGATACCGAATTGGATGCGGAAGACAAATACCTTGTTGAAGCATTGCGTTTGATTGGTTTGTGTTCTATTTCCTTGCAGTTCCATGCTTGAAACCGCGCAACTGCACAGGAGTTCATGTTGTTCTGGGAATCTCCAACCTGAATGACTGGGTGTTAACTGCGATAAATGGTGCGGCGGAGCTTTCCAAAGATGCTTCATCGAAAACTTTCGAGACAAGCAACTTGCTTGTGACGGAGACCTTGAATTTGGACCTGACAACTCTTATTTCGTTAATTTCGGACACTTGCCATCGATTTAATACCATACCTCGAGCGGCTTTTGAATCCGTTAATGCTCTTCGTATACAGGCCGACGACGAGGAAAAGAGTCCCTTGCTCGTTGAGCTTGCAAAACTGTTTCATCATCGTAAACTCGTTGCCACACATACTGCATTTCACAGCTTAATCCGTATTGCAACTACAATAGGAGGTGAAGATGAAAGGTATCGCGCGTGGTTGATGTTCAACAAGAACACATTAGACTCTGATAGTAGAGAAAAGCTGGATACTTTTATTTCAACCGTCAAGGAAGATACAGATGCATGGGAGGATTGGCTGTCCGGCTTGAGCATATGCGTGATTCCAGATTCGCCTTCGTCAAGGTTCGTCGCTCTGAAGAATCGTGGACAAGCAGACGAGGCCCTAGGAGGTGACCGGTACAAAGCTATGACATTGTCCAACATCAATTGCTCTGTGTTTGGTACTTCCGACGAGAAAGTTCTGACGACTGTCACTGCGAACTCTGGTCTTGTTCGTTCGTTGGAGCAACGGGCGAAGGGCATTTCGATATATTTGCATTCGCCACGGAGCTTGATGGAAACGCGATGGAAAGCTATGCGATAAATAGCAGAAGCATTTGAAGGGGATTTTTTTTCCAGCAGCGGAATTTGTTGGGATATTGGTTGTTACGAAGGCAAAAAAACAAGTCGCATATGCAATGTACGAAATGAACAGTGTCCATGCATCCGGCACGGGTGATAACATTTCGTTCAGTGCTTAATCTGTTGCATTCTTGGTGTTGTTTGCGAAGGATAAAGATTTCCCGTACCTCGTTGAAGTAATCCTAGTTTCCATATCTCGATGTCAGGGGTTCATGATGGTGCTCCGCAAAGTGGCATTTCTTTGTCGGGCAGCTCAGCGGAGTGTGGACCATCAGATCAGGCACTATTGTATTTTACAAAGTCGGGCAGAGGCGAGAAATACTTGCAGAAGTATTACAGAATTAAGTGACCGTAGTCACCACTTCGCGTGGCGTGTTTGCAGTTGAGAGCAATATGTTCAGAGGCACTGGCGCTTTCTTAGTGCTGTAGAGCTAGATCAACGAATGATGATAGATAAGCGTATCCGCAACTAGCAGACCAAGTTGTTCGAGATGTTCTGGAAACAAGTGTCCAAATTCCAAATTGGGCAAAAAACGTTTTTTCCTTCTGCCAAAAAAAGAAAAACCTGTCAAAACAAGGCGAAATGGGCGGCGAACACCAGCAGGGACCTTTCACTCCGATGTACTTCATCAAGGGCGCGCTCGCGGGCGGTATCTGTTGTGGTGTAACCCACGGTGCAATGACCCCCGTCGATGTCGTCAAGACCAGAATTCAACTGGAGCCCAAGGTCTACAACAAGGGAATGATCGGCGGGTTCAGACAAATTATTGCCAACGAAGGTGCTGGTGCCCTTCTCACCGGCTTTGGCCCCACTGCCTTGGGTTACTTCGTGCAAGGCTGGTTCAAGTTCGGAGGTGTCGAGTTTTTCAAGGTAACGTTCCACTGTATCAGCCCCACAGCCCTTTTTTGTGTCTATGATTAAACTTCCAACAATGATTTTTTTATTCTGATTGAATGTTGTACGGTGAACAATCCCTGAGACAAAACTTGTTCGGTTATCATAATTCCATCTTTGATGCATTAAAAAAGCAAATAATTAATATGAAATTTCTCAGGTGCAAGCTACCCAATTGCTTGGAGACGAAGTCGCGTGGAACAACCGTGTTGGAATCTATCTCGGTGCCGCCGCGGCCGCCGAGTTCGTTGCCGACATCTTCTTGTGCCCGCTCGAAGCCACCCGTATCCGCCTTGTCTCCGACCCCAAGTTCGCGTCCGGTCTTGCGGATGCCTTCCCCAAGATCATTAAGCAGGACGGTGTCATCCGAGGGTTCTACTCGGGCTTCGGTCCAATTCTGTTCAAGCAGATCCCTTACACCATGGCCAAGTTTGCTGTCCAGGGTGTTGCTGCTGAGCAAATATACGCTGTTCTTGGCAAGAACGCGAACCAGCTCTCTTCTAACCAGAACCTTGGAGTTTCGCTTGGTTCCGGTGTGATTGCTGGTGTTGCTGCTGCCATCATTTCGCACCCCGCGGACACTTTGCTCTCAATGGTCAACAAGGAGGGTGCAGGTGGCAATGGGTCCATCACCAGCAGATTATGGAACCTCGCGAAGGAGACTGGCGTTGTCAGGCTTTGCTTGAACGGCTTGGGTCCTCGTTGCGTGATGATCGGAGTCTTGACTGCGGGACAGTTTGCCCTGTTTGACACTGTGATGGCTGCCACGGGTGCTAAGAAGTTTCACTTTGTTGATCCTAAGGGAGACGGATCGCATTGAACAAACGCCGTCTTACATTTGTTTCTTCTTTTTTAGCCATAAACAAAATGTCCGGCGAGCATCAACAAGGGCCATTTACGGCCATGTACTTTATCAAAAGTGCGCTCGCCGGCGGCATTTGCTGTAGCATTACTCACGGATCGCTCACCCCTGTGGATGTCGTCAAGACAAGAATCCAGCTGGAGCCGCAGGTGTACAACAAGGGAATGATATCAGGATTCCGCCAAATTATTGCTAATGAAGGTGCCGGTGCTCTTCTGACTGGATTCGGGCCAACTGCACTCGGATACTTTGTGCAGGGGTGGTTCAAGTTCGGTGGTGTCGAGTTCTTTAAGGTTCTCTTGGGATTTGTAACACATTTGTCCCATTAACACTTGGCTTATCATGCCAGGTTCAAGCAAACGACATCCTCGGTGCAGAAACAGCCTTCAACAACAGGGTCGCAGTGTATCTTGGAGCTTCTGCCGGCGCCGAATTCATTGCCGATATTTTCCTGACTCCGCTCGAAGCAACGCGCATTCGCTTGGTATCAGACCCAAAGTTCGCGTCTGGCCTGGCAGACGCGTTCCCAAAGATTCTCAAGCAAGATGGACTCATCAGAGGCTTCTATGCCGGTTTCGGGCCCATTCTCTTCAAACAAATCCCTTACACGATGGCCAAATTCAGTGTTCAGGGCAGCGCAGCCGAGCAGATGTACGCGGCAATCGGCAAAAAGCCGAGCGAGTTGAGCGACTCGCAGAATATTGCCGTGTCGCTCGGGTCTGGCGTCGTCGCGGGTGTGGCTGCCGCGATTGTGTCGCACCCTGCCGACACATTGCTGTCGATGGTAAATAAGGAAGGCGCCGGTGGAAACGGTTCCATTACCAGCCGGCTCGTCAATCTTGCGCGCCAGACTGGTTTCAAAAGGCTGTTCCTTAACGGTCTCGGCCCGCGTTGTGTGATGGTCGGCACTCTGACTGCCGGCCAGTTTGCTGTATTCGACGCGGTTATGCCCCTGATTGGCGCCGAGAAGTTTCACTTCGTGGATCCCAAGAGCGGCGCGCATTGATGCTCCTCTTTCGTTTTAATTTTGATGTCCTGCCCTCATATGCTTTTACGTTCTTTCGCGAGAACATGAATTAAACCTGACCTTGATCAATTAACACCAATCTGAGGAGTGCAAAGGTCCACACCCAATATACCGTTAAGATATAAGTTGAAATGGAGCGGTTATGAAGTTGATAAAATAGAAAAGCACGATATGTGTCATGGATACATGTATTTGGTCACAAAAGTTGCAGAAACGAAAACTTGGACTCGAATCGCCTGTCCTAGTCCTAGAATGGCTTGAAATGTGAGGGCAGTGAAGATTCTTTCAGACAGTAATGAACACCGTGGCGGGGCCTGCAACCACATTCAGATCATTGTCCAATGTAACGTCCGTGTCCGCGTTGACTGCGAACAACACCGCCTGCGAGAAGCGCGCCATTGGGATTGCAGCCGGGATAGTGCATGTTTGCGTGACGACGCCGTTCGTGTTGACTTGCGTAATCGGTGTGCGTATCTGCGAGATCCCATAAGCCCATCCGCAGAAGAGAGCTGTGTTCTGGATCGCTGTTGTCGCCGCCGCTGCGCTTCCTGCCGCCGCAATATTCGCCGCGGTCGGCGTAATCATCAGCGTGATGGCCGTATTGGCCGCCACTGGCGTCGTAGGGGTGTTTCCCACGTTCGTGGCCAGGGCAGGGAAAGGCGCCGCCGGCAGCGCGTACGGACACGCCGTGATCAGCCCCGCAGCGATCGTCACGATCGGGCGCACCCCGAGCTCCGTCTCGAACGGACCCGGGTTCGGCGCCGATCCCGTCAACATATTCAGGAACGACGAGTGCCGCGCCTCCACGCTGCCGATTGCCGCAGCAGCGTTCTTCACGTCGTTCCCGGCAATCAGGTGCGCCGCCCCGTCGTACGCCTGCACTCCCGTGCGCTCCAGCACTGACGCCGTTGTGATAAACGCCTGGGCATTTGCAAGCGCTGCTTGGAAGTTGTACGTGCACGATGGAACGGCCATGTTGACGCCGAACTTGTTTTGTATAAGAGTCTGCAAGGCCAGAACATGGGTCGCTTCGTCTGCAGCAATCGACTGGAACGTTGTGAACACCGATGTGGGCAGACCAAGGTTCTGGAAGTCCGCCGCCGTGAATTTTGCCAATCCTTGCCTATTATCATAGTTAGTCAAGGCAGACATGTTTTTGGAGACAATGCAATGATAAAAGCTCCGCTTAACTGGTAGAATGTTGATTCTAAGTTTTCCAGGGTCAAAGCAAAGTTCAGCACTGTCAAATCACCGGCAGACACAGTAGTGGCTGTTGCAACAGTACTGGCCGCTGCCACGACTGTTGCGGCCGCAGCTGCCGGAGCTGTTGTCGCTGGAGCCGCTGCAGAAGTAGAAGCGGCTATCGCCGACATTGCTGTCGCAGCAGAAGCTGTTGCGGTTGCCATTGAAGTCATCGAAGAAGCCGCTTGCGGCATTGGTGCAGCCAGTGCAAGATGGGCCACAGCCACGAACGAGAACAAAGAGTATGCCATTGGTTCCTGTGTCTCGAAACTGTTTCTTTCAATTAACTTTTGACGGGTACCGCCGGTTTTGTGGCAGGTGCAATTCATTGATGCTCAGACATCAATGAGAAAACAAAAATTTCAATCCAAATTGATAAAAATATTTTTTTCGCGATCAATAACATATTCCGACATCCAATTGCGAAAAACTAAAAAAAAAAAAAACTCCGCTCAACAGTGGAACATGATGCAAAGACGTCAGACAGAAATTGTTGCACTTTTATTCGTAAATCAGAAATCAACCGACCGATATTTTCTGTGATGATTCGAAAAGGCCAGCAGTGCAACACCGGCTCGGCCCGGTGATATCGTCAAACTTGGCGGGAAATGGTTGGTATTGCACGGATTTTAAGCAAGGGACGTTTTGAAGAGGTCACGAGCGGGCCAAACACTTAGGAAGCAAAAACAATTACTTGAAGTCAGTGAATTCATAAAAACAGCTGCACTGGAGCTACTTAGATTCGAGTCAGAGCCCGTATATATTTTCTGGTGCTAATCCAAATCCAAATTTTATTATACCCAGTATCTATGCTGGGTGATGGAGACGGGTCCGAATGAAAGAAATCGGAGTCGCAAGAAAGATCTGATTCTAGCTCAGTGACAGAACTGAGTGAGCGTCAGGAACAGGTTCAATTTGCTCAGCTTCTGGCCTGTGTCTTGCTGTTTGTTTCAACTTGGGGAACCAACAACCAAGGGTGGTTTGCTCAAAATGGGTTTCTAACCGAGGCCAAAGTCGCAAACCTGGCATTGCGGCTTAAGCAGCAGGTCCACCGGCCGGGTTGGAAGACTTTAGTTCCATGATTGGGATGCTACTCGAGACGGGCACTACCTGGCAAGCTGGTGCACTTGTTGGTTTTTGACCAAGGCGGTGGAACAGCTCGTACTGACGACATGAATAAGGGCTGGTGTAGAACGGATACCAATGTCGGACGAACCGGAGAAGCAGCGGAGACTCAGGGCAGTAAAGCAGCATCTGGTGCGTGGCTCCGTCCCGCCAATCCGCATAAAAGCCGGGAACTCTTACTCAGTTTGGAAGTTGAACTTTGCCAAAGTGCTCCAACCACCGATACAGGCTGCCCACGTGACACTGACGACACTGCTGTCAACGCGTCCCGTTCCTGACTGTGATTGAATGCGCCTGATTCTTCCAACCCCAAAGGCTGCCCGACTCGCAAAGAGCGATCTGTACATCCGCGTGCGCATTGGGTCTGAATCCCGCGTTCTGGCACTGAAATTAGCAACTCCGACAGGCCGGAAGAAAGACAGCTCTCTGCCGTTGTTTGTATTGAGCGACGATGAGTGCGGTGCAAGCAGTGTGACATCGTATTGAGCATTGAGCACATCCACGTTTATCGCTGCTGCAGGCGTAGCTGCATTGGACGCATAATCAACGGTTGGCGATCCAGCGTTCAAAGTCACTCACCTTCGCTCGTACCACAAATTCATTCGTGCTTCCCCAGATCGCTCCTCTTCGGTGATGCATTGGGATCGTGTTGTGGGTGTGGGGGTGCGGGTGTGATGAATTTGCTGGGGGGTCGTCTCACAATATCCTTTCACGAAGGGTACATTGGAAAGGTGAAGTAGGTGAGATGCAAACACACCAGTTGTGGATAGCGAGGAGACTAACAATCAGTTTATGTTTGGAACCCATTGCCGTCCACTTCGCCAGCAATCCTCCTCGACCGATAAAAAGCTTTTTTTGTTTGTGTTGCGCAGGCTGCAAACAAAAAAAATTTCACGTCATCTTTCATCCAACGAGCGACCCTTCACAATTTTTGGACAAAAAAGAACTCGCGTCACACGTGGAATGGACCATATGGTATTTAGGATATTTAGGGGAAAAAGAGTTCATTTTCAGCAAAGTGAACAGACATAGGTGAATTTCTTTTGATTGTCTTCGTTGCGTCGACACACCGTCGGACGGCCAGCGAACATAGCAACCAACACGATGCGACACCTTCGTTTCATCAAGTTATGGCACACGCGACTGCAGTCGATGCGCACACTGCCACGGACACGGCATTGAGGGCAGTGAGGAAGGGCCAACGCCTTCCAGAAAATTCGCCTCACAGAAATCTCAAATTCTTGTTCGCAACACTCACAGTTCCGAAAGGTATTCTCCCGTCCAATGCCCAGTGCCCAGTGCCGTTGGTGTGGTGACCACGACCCGCCCTTTCTCCTGTCGTGGCCGTGCTGCCAAGAAAGAGAATTGAAATTTTTTTTATTAGACACTTTCTGCTGAATTTGATCAACAGTAATTTAAAAGATGCTCATAATTAATTCCAAGAGTATTCCAAGTTAATATCTACCTTGTTGGTTATTTTTCCATGTACACAGAATCAAAAATTAAAGTTTGATAAATAATAGTGTAAATATAGGAGATACTTTCACCAAAGATTTGGTAATTTGGATATATAGAATTTTATTAAAATCAATTGATCTAAGAAGTGCTGTCTTCCCCGCTTTTTTATGGACATTCTCTGCTAAATTCAATCAAAAGTGATGGAAGGTGCCTGTGTTTACTTTCGAGAATGTCCCGCTGTTAAAATCGGATGTGGATTAGATTGTGCTATCTCTTATATACACCTTTATTTCAGTTGATTTCTGCTGCTGCCGCTGAACGCAGTAATTGGGCTTTGTTTTTGTAAACAAATGACCGTATCATCGCCTGAACCACATCTGGTCCATCTATTTCGAAATCCTCCGCAGTTCTCTGCCTGTGATTATCCCTAAGCTTGACCGCAAAGAATTTATAATTCGACTGAGTGGCATGACGACCGCGTCTCCTCATTCCACTACCAAATTCATCCCGATTGTCCTCGTCATCATTCGGATCATCATTGCCAACAAAATCCGATCCATCAAATTCGAAGTCTACGCGATTTAACATATTCTGAACTGCCCATAAATACCCATTGATAATCTCAATGGCAAAGTCCAGGCCCAAATACTGCGATGAGCTATGAAATGAACAGTCAATAAATGATTGAAAGAGTTGGATACTCACCAAATAACTTTACGGCCACGTTTGCGTTTAATCCACAGGACTTTCCAGGAATCGATCAAGTCCGACACTACGGCAAGAACAGGATAACTTGATTTTGAATCCGCTGCCAACAATTCTAATTCAGTTTGCTTCAATTTCATATCTCTATTTGTTGGTTTTCGAAGCTCAAACAGGAGATGACAAGTGTCCACGCAGCGTTCGGACGCATCTGTGGATGATATCAAGCAGTCTGCATTGCCTAAGAACAAAATTATTGCTGTTCAAATAAAATGAAACTTCGTTCATACCTGTCAGGGAGAATTCATTCAGTGAAGTCTCAAGACTGGAATCCTCATGATCGCCATCATAAATTCTCAGACGAGGGAAATTTCCGAATTTACATCTTATAAATGATAAGTATGCGTATTTGTTCTCTGCCGAGTCTTCCTCAGAATTATGCCATAAAAATGGCGTACTCCCATTCGATGCAACTTGCGGCAATTCTGGAATCACAATATCAACTGACGCCAAGTTCAATCCGTTGAATAAATTTCGTCTGAAATTGGAGCTCGCTCTTGACATTGAGGCTTCCAACTCCTTAGACTCGGCAAAGCCCTGTCTCACTCTCGCAGGTATGGCAGATAAAAATCTCTCGATGGTTTCTTCAGACACTGAGGCTTCCAACTCCTTAGACTCGGCAAAGCCCTCACTCACTGTCGCACGTATGGCAGATAAAAATCTCTCGATGTTTTCTTCAGAAATTGAAGCTTTCGACTCCGTAGACTCGGCAAAGACCTCTCTCACTCTCGCAGGTATGGCGGATAAAAATCTCTCGATGGTTTCTTCAGACATTGAAGCTTTCGACTCCTTAGACTCGGCAAAGCCCTCTCTCACTCTCGCAAGTATGGCAGATAGAATTTTCTCGATTGTTTCTTCAGAAAGAGGACCTAGCAATACAAAATAAAGAGAAACCGTAACAGATGAGCAAACAGACTGAAAAAGGAAAAGTCTTTTACTTACGATAGGTATCCTTCTTTGGCACGACCACAAACAGTGTAGTCCGCTTATCCTCACCCATTCCAATCACTGGGGCATCGACTTCAAGCGCTTTCGCAGGATCGGCGATATCATCCTTGTTCGAATATACTTTCAAGCGAGCTGCGGATATCCGCAACAAGAGGTCTTTCTTATTCACTTCCCACACTTTCTTCCTCAAGTGCCCCACCGCTCCTTCAGTACCAATGGAAACAAAGTTAGCGCCGACACCCTCGAAGGCGGGGTCGCCTCTTTCATCAACCAGCAAGTACCAAATGTCTCGATTCATTTTTTAGAATCAAATGAAATAACATCTGAAACTGCTCCACCCAAAACGCCTCAACAAAAAATAACTCTAACAATGGACAGCAAATACGAAGCCGTCCACGCCAACCCCCAAGGTCCCGGCGATGCCCGTCCAACAGCATCACAATTTATCCAACAGGCATAAGACCATTATTAGGGCTATGAATAGGTACATCAGGAGATAGTTACGGTGTTGGGCTTTGCGGATTTCGTCCACGGAGAGGTCCCTTTCTGCGGCCCACGACTCAGTGAGGGTATATCCTGCCCTGAGGTAGTCGGCAACCCGATTATATTTATCCATGGTGTCCTCGGGGATGGCATCGGTTGTGTCTCGGATGTGATCCAAGTCAATAATAACAGCGTCCGCGAATTGAAGTATAGTGGAGACCTGCGCGGGGCGTGAGTGCCTCTTTGGGGGGTTCGAGCGAAGGTCCTTGATTTCCTTCTGTAGAGCCGCCAGTTGTTCTTCCTGTCGGTTCATATCAGAGATAAGCCTATTGACTGCGTCCTCCATGGTGAGTTGGACTGGCGCGGCGGATGTAGAGCCTGGGGCGGACATTTGTTCGATGACTTCGTCGAGTATATAACGATAATGTGGAATCTCGTGGAAGCGTGATTGGACGATTTGTTTTTCGACCCACCGCCGGACCACCCTTACTGGCGTACAACCGCGGCAGCAGCTGCTGTGGGACAAACAGACGCACGGAGGCGGTGGATGCGTGCGCGCGATGTATCGGGCGGCATCGAGGAGGCTGGGGTTGGAGAAATCCCTCCGCGTGATCATCCTTACTGGGCGCCGTGAATGCGAATGTGACCGTGGGTGAATTGGGAACAGAAAATGAAGCGAATATAGTTATGGTCCACAAACGCGGTGCTCGTTTTTGTGCTGAACGCTGCCCTAATAGCCACAATACCTGTTCAATCAACACGATCGTTTCCACAGCCAAGATCTGTTCATGATTGCATGACCGCTACAGCATGAAGCAAACGCCGATTTCTGAGCCAAAAGTTCTTTCATTCGTTGGCAGATCATAGATTCCGCGAATAAAGAATGAAGAAGCCGAGGAAGAGGCTTTCTTTATAACTGCCGGGCTCTGCCGAGGGGACAAGGAAGTGGTCCTTCTGGCTCGCGAGATTGTGAAGCAGAAAAACAACTTATAGGACATTCACCGCCGATTCTTGCTCACGTCGGAAACTGCAACATATCATATTCAAAAAGGTGTCAGGGTCATCACTGGTCTAGAAAATGACGTCCTGGAGTCCTTTGAAGACAGGACAGCGGACTTCGGATATATCCTTGTTGACGCCCACTTAAAAGCCGAATACACCGGAAATGTGAGTTGCTCAGGTTTTGCAAACACAAACGAGATTTACTAAATTTCTGGGGCTTATTATAAAAACAGTTCAAATACTGCTCTATTCACTGAGAGAGTTCCAAAGAAGGCCTATCAGTGAAGTAGTGGTCGGGAGATATATGGTTCAAGACAACAATTGGTGGAGTTATTCATCCAGGGCTTCTTCACAAGTACAAAATCAAAAAACGCTCCTGACAATAATTTCACAGCCAAATAATCTTCTATACATGCATGACAATAATGGGAATACTTTTTTCAGCCACTACAGTCGTAGTACACTGTGGTGTTTGTGTACGGCTTTTGCTCCGCAGTAAACTTAACAGCAGCAAATCTTGAAAGTACAGGCGGACTATGTTGCGCAGCAAACGGATGATCTATGCATGGATCGGAGGATGGCGCCGATTATGCTGTCAGCGAAAGTGGGTTCACTCCACCAATCACTTTTGAAATAATAGACTCTTGTCCAAACTCCAAATGGTGTTGCGGCCCCGGATTCGACCAATGCGGCGAATTTTCGCACTTCAAATACGGATCCCTTTGCCCAACGGATCTTGACATTTTGATCTAGGGGTTTGTTTCGCCATGGCGCGTTTCAGTCAGGATCTCCAACGGATCGATGATCGCGGGGTTATTCCGACCAGATTCCAGCGTGTGAAGAAATATCCATATGTGGTTGGATTCAGGAGCCTGACCATATTGCATCAACTTGCGATGGTCAAAGCGTTCGGAAACGGTGCGGTAGTGAATGTGGAGCTTTCACGGAGGTGCATCACGGATGGTGCT
This sequence comes from Entophlyctis luteolus, assembly GCA_027604725.1. Lineage (NCBI taxonomy): Eukaryota > Fungi > Chytridiomycota > Chytridiomycetes > Chytridiales > Chytriomycetaceae > Entophlyctis > Entophlyctis luteolus. The sequence continues at coordinate 54,054 of JADHYT010000155.1, forward strand.
TATCCATGATGCGGG
>JADHYT010000156.1:0-53625 GCA_027604725.1 Entophlyctis luteolus
AGTTGTTGCACACATGGACGCGGAAGGACAGCGCATGGCATTGGGACGATTTTGGAGTTGCGTGGCGTAGCGCAGTTTACGGGGGACGCAATGTGGTTCAGCGGTGAAGGTGGGAAGTGGTTGGGTATATAAGGAGGCGCACGCGCTGTCTGAACAAAATCAAAAATCAAAGCTACAAGATTCTGTGCACCGCTTCTTTCTGCCAAAAGGACTTGCCATATCTCGGTAACAATTGATCTTCAATAGCCCGCTTACGCTGACAGATAAGCACCATCCCGCACACAGATATTTCCAATGCCCGTTGAAGAAGACGTTAAGAACGGTGGAGTTGCCGGAGGTGCAATTGGCGCTGGTATTGGAAGTATGGTACCTGGCGTCGGAACTGCCGCCGGTGCTGGTGTTGGTGCTGCGGTTGGAGCTGGTGTTGGTGCCATTGTTGCAGTTGTCAAGTGGATATTTTGAGTCCTGACGATGGCACTGTTTTTGAGTTGTTTTTTTTTTCGATTTTTTTGACCCTGCTGTTTTCGAATGAATTGTGCTTCCGTCCAGAACATGAATTATCAGAAACTTGAGGCGCGAGACGCCGGAGAGTCACCGTGGCAGCAGTAGTTGCAGCCACAGAAATCAGAAGGTGAGATGAGGATTTCCATTATTACATTACTCGTCGCTTGAAAAATAGTTTGATCTCTTCCACATCGTCCATGCAGGCGTAGAAGACTAACGTAAGTAAAAAAATTTGATCCTCGCAAGACCTGTAATGTTTATCGCCCTGTTCACTCGAAATATTCAAAATTCCTCAAAACAATATGATCGACCGAACTACGAAGCTTGCGGGTAAACTTGTTGCATTATATTGATATGAACACATTCTAAATTGCGAAACCGCCAAACTAAAAAAATTAAAACAAGAAAGAAAAGCCATATGGCAAATCGATCAGTTCTGGTACATAGACGATGTGCGGTTTCCACCTTTTCCACCACCACCGCCACCGGACCCGTATCCAGGCAGACAATCAAGGGGAAACAGACCGGATTGATTCGTCTCGTGGTTTTTTCCTGAGCCAAAAGCCAGTTGAATCGGAAATGGATAAATGACACAAAAAATTGGTACATTCAGCCCAGCCGTCATCAAACTCCTTCTTCACTTCAATCCGGTCGCCCACGCGCACTTCAATCTCATCGGTCTGCGACGGTACAAATTCATAAACCGCCATAATAACTTCCTCGGTAGAAGCGGGTACACTGCTGCCGCCACCGTCGTATGCACCAAAGTCAGCATCGTATACAGACGATATGCGCTGCTTCTGCAACTTCTTCCCGTCAGACTTGAAGGGTTTCTGCTGGCTGCTGGAGAACACGGCAAGGCAGTCCAAAGGTAATAGGCCCGTTTGATTTGTCACAGTGTTGAGTCCTGTACACCAGCCGTCATCGTATTTCATCATGACTTGGACCTCGTCGCCCGCACGCAGCTCGATTTCGTCCAGGTTTTCAGGGTCAAAATCTTTGACAATTGTGTGCATTTCCACACCGCCTGCTGCATCTTTCGCTGAAGCTGTCGGCACAGTGCTGCCATACACTGACATGTCGTTATCGTATATCGACGACACTCGCTGTTTCTGAAGCTTCTTGCCATCTGGCTTCACGGGTTTGGGGCCTGCCACAAATCCGGCAAGACAGTCCATCGGCAGAAGGCCAAATTGATTAGTGACCATAGTAAGTCCCGTACACCACCCGTCGTCATAAGTTTTTTTGATTTGAATCTTGTCTCCTACTCTTAATTCAATTTCATCGGGGCTTTCTGGATCGAAGTCTTCCGCAACTAGATAATTCTCTCCTTCTTTCGCTAATGTTGGCGTGGCGCCGTTGAGCACTGGTGCTCCGTTACCCCCGCCATATCCGGGAAAGTTAGCGTCATAGATAGAGGAAATTCGCTGCTTCTGCAGCTTTTTGCCATCAGGCTTGATTGGCTTCTGTTGGCCGCTTGAATATCCAGCCAAGCAATCTAGCGGCAACAAACCAGACTGGTTTGTTGCCAAGTTCATGCCCGTGCACCAGCCGTCATCGTACTTATTCATTACCTGCACTTCGTCGCCGACCCTCAATTCAATCTCATCCGGATTTTCGGGGTCAAAATCCTCAACCACATTGTAAGTGTCAGAGGCGTTTGTTGTAACTTTCGTGGCACCAGAAGGAGCATTGTTATCGCAGGACGTCAGGTCAGCATTGTAAATAGAAGACACGCGTTGCTTCTGTAACATTTTGCCATCAGGCTTTGTAAGCTTCTGACCAGAGGCAAATCCAGTCAAACAGTCGATTGGCAATAAGCCGGTCTATAGGTCATCATGTTAATTCCAGCACACCAGCCATCGTCGTACTTTTGCTTGATTTGAACCTTGTCGCCAACTCTCAATTCTATCTCATCCGAATTTTCGGGGTCAAAATCTTCTGCGACCGTAAAAACGTCTTGCTGACGACTTGCCGCGTTCTCTCCGGAAAGTGGAGCTATCGAGCCGTTCACTGCCGAGAAATCGGAATCGTAAATCGACGATACTCGCTGCTTCTGCAGTTTCTTGCCATCGGGCTTGACAGATTTTTGTTGGCCAGAAGAAAACTCGGCCAAACAATCTAATGGTAGCAGACCCGTCTGGTTTGTGACCGCATTAAGTCCCAAGCACCAGCCATCGTCATACTTCTTCTTAACCTGGACCTTGTCACCAACTCTCAGTTCGATTTCATCAAGGTTTTCTGGATCGAAGTCTTCAACCACATTGAATGCATCGTCCAATGATTGCGTCTTTGTAGCAGCGACAGCAGGCACTAATTTCGCAGCGGGAGTGTCAAATTCCGCATCGTAAATTGAAGACACTCGCTGCTTTTGGAGCTTCTTTCCTGCAGTTGTGATGGGTTTTGGGCCTGAATTAAATCCCGCCAGGCAATCGAGAGGAAGCAAACCAGTTTGATTTGTCGTCAAGTTGACTCCAGTGCACCAGCCGTCGTCATATTGCTTCTTGATTGTACCTGGCGCCAACACGTAACTCGATTTCGTCCCCATTTTCTGGATCAAAGTCTTCAGCAGCAATGTATGTATTTGTTTGCTTCGGTTCTGCAACTGCTGTTGTGGGCAAAGCGTCCGGCGCGCCACCCAAGCTCGACATACGGAGGCTGTGGTTTTTGCTCTTGCCGATATTCGAGGTATCCACACAGTCCTGAGGAAACAACCCAGATTGTTGTGTCACATTATTCGTCCCAAAAGCCCAACCGTCGTCATATTCTTCTTTCACTTGGATCGTGTCACCAGCGCCTTTTTAGCTTCTCAGAGAGGTCAGGACATAGCAAAGAAGTTCCTGAACTTGCAGCGGTAACGGCAGCAGCAGCAGCAGCAGCAGTTGTTGTTGTTGTTGTTGTTGTTGTTGTTGTTGTTGTTGTTGTTGTTGTCGCAACGACGCATCCGCTGTCAGTTGATAGGTAATCCTCAGTTTGTGCAGCATCTGAGGAGTAAGTCTGGGCTAAGGCATTTTCGCCACTTGGGCAATATGCGGTGTTGGAAAAGACTTTTGACCACGCGGCGATAAAGCGCTGCATGGAAGTCTTGCAAATAGGCATTGTAGTGCTCGCCGAGTTGCACGGGGACGCAGTGTCCGTGTTGCCGATCCCAGCCCAACTAGCTGAACGCAGACGGCAGTGGTTTGATAGCGTAGGCCTATACCGTCGCTACAGGCGGAATGGGTGCATATCAGATCATGCCAGCGAACAGAACATTCGCAGGTACCATCCATGGGGCAGTCATAAACTGATGATGAGCGCATGGCTACGCCAAAGGAGTTTCCCGTGCAGTCAGCCGAGGCCTGCAGGACGTACGAGTCGAGCGAGGTGAGGTCGGAAACACCCGCATCGACCAGATTGGTGCCAACGTAGGCTGAGTACGCGGTCAGGTCCGGGCAGGAGGTCGAGCCCGCGAGTGACACGCATATCGCGTGGAGTTGGTGGTCATAGCGCCAAGATCGGTGAAACGTGCTGCAGCGCAGCAGCTTCCCCAGTTATTCTACGACTGCGACACATCACTCACTCTCGGACTCTGCACTGCCTCGACCACTTCACCGTCCAATCAAACGCTAACCATAGTACACGGAATCCTGTCCATTCCCTTCATAGTAAGACTCTGTCCCTCCCCCGTAGTACGACGAATTGCCGCCATACATCGACTGTGCGCCATAATGTGACTCCGTGCCGTACATGGATGACACGCGGTTGTTGTGCTTCTTCTTGCCTTGCGCGTCAAATTGCTGCGGTCCGTCAAACCCAGCAAGACAATCCAAAGGAAATAGACCTTCCCTATTTATCTCCAGATTCCGGCCCAGAGCCCACCCGTCGTCATATTGTTGCTGCAGCTCGACCCGATCGCCGACCCGCAGCTCAATCTCGTCTGGTTGCTCTGGAGTGAAATCGTATGCTGCTTCGTGCATGCTACTGCCGCCAGCCCCTCCCGGCGCGTATATTGAGTTGGTATTATATTCAGACTGCGCGTAGTACACTGAATTCGGGCCATTGTTGGTATAGTTGTTTCCGCCGGGTCCATACATGGATGATACCCGAGTGGTCCTGTCGTTGTCGTTGTATCCGTGGTCTCCATTTTGGAATTTGTCCAGGATGTCAAGCGGGACTGTTCCTTCTTTTTTCGTTCTTATGAAACAGACAAAAATTTTCCTCAGGAAAAATATCCTTTGACAGGAAATTTACCTTGTGTTGTATCCGAATCCCCAGCCGTCATCGTACTCAATTTTAAGAATGACCTTGTCACCAGCAACCGCCGTCAATTCATCAGGCAAATTGGCAGTGTAGTCATAAACCGCCTCACACATCTGGTGGTCGCGGGGGCCCATGCGGTTGACTGGAGGATTGGAGTAGCCTATGCTCGCTCCCTGGTTGGAAAAAGGTTGCCTATCGCTGCTCATTTTGTTCATTCCGTACGCCGTTGATATGTCTTTGTCCGCAGCTTCATTTTGTCGCTTCTTACGGCGTACGCAGTAGAAAATTATTCCGGCGATAATTAGTAGTGCTGCAACACCTCCAGCGGCCCCAGCAATCACGGGGATCGACATGACTCCACTGGAACCGCTAGAAGCTGCCGCGGCTGAGACTGCAGCCGCTGCAGCTGAACTAGATGCAACGATCGCTGTCTTGAAAGAGGATGCCGCAGAGGCGGAAACGGCATTTGATGTTATTGCAGCGACCGCAGCGGCTGTAGTCTTTGCAACCACAGTAACAGTCGAACAGCACGACTCGGCCGCAACTGTTGTTGCACTGCAGAATGCGGAAGCCTCAGCAGCCGTATGGAAGCCTGATTTGCGGAAACTAGGTTATTTTCACAAAATTTTCTCTTGTATCAACGAACCACAGTTAGCAGCTTCTGACGAAAGGCTCACAATGCATGTGGTTGCAGTGGACATAACTCCGTCCAGACCAGAGTACAGCGACGTGAGCGTCTGCGCAACGTCACTTTCGCCCGACGGGCAGAACTTCGCACTGCTCAAAGTCGATGTCCATGATGACTCAAACTTGTTCCATGTTGTCAGGCATAGCGGCGCAGATGCAGCAGTAGAGCAAGTTGCATTGGTAGAGTCGGCGACGGTGGTGATGCCCGAGGCAATAAAATACATGCACCAGGATGATTTGTAGTACCGCAGGCCTGTGCCATCCCAGTTCGGGCAGTCATAAACAGTGCTGCTGCGCATGGAGGTGCCGAAAGATCCGGGGTCACTGTTGAGATCGAAGGAGAGACTCATATAATCGTCAAAGGAGGTAACGTCCTGGACTTGGTCCGAGATGGATCCTGGGATCAGCGCCGTGTACCCTGTGTGAGCGAAGCAATATTATGATCAAGAGCAAAGGAAAAAAGGTAGTAGCGCACCGGCGAAGTCTGGGCACTGGACGGAGCCTGTGAGGTCCAGGCAGTATGACATTTATTGATACAAGCGAAACGATCCTTGACAAAGTTGATACCCATCTTCTGCCATGCAGTGAAGGGAATTTGCGTCACCCTGGGACGCACTCGGCTGTTGATCAACTCCCGCGAGAAAATCGAAAGCGGTATCAGCGTTGCGTCTCCGACGCGTACAAAAAGCTAGACGTTTCGACTTCGACGTTCAAATTAAGCGGCACCACTAACATGCTCACGTGCCAGATCAAGTGCTGTACATTCTTTATCTGGGTGTGGCGTTGATTCTGGTTCTTCCGCAATCACATTATTTTCGCCTGGGCCAACTCTCATTTCCGTCCCTCGACCAACTTCAGTTTCAGTTAAATTAAGGAATCGCACTTGTAGTGTCGCGGTCGCGGGTTTGGTGGTATTAGACATTTCGCCTAAACTGATTACGCTTCGTCAGGCTGTATTGGCTCCTTCAAAATTTCGTCTGATTTTGCGTATGCAAGGTTGACTGTTTTCGCCCGGCGGCGATTTTGTCGTTTGACAAGCCAGCCAATCCAGTTAGAGCAAGTTAATTTGGTACTCAAACTAAACACAATTGGACACTGAGTGTTCGAACGGCGGAAACTAGCTCTGCTTGACTAGTTGTTTGACATGGGATATTGAAAGCCTTAAACCATTACATCGCTTCAGTTTTCCCCGCTTTTTGTTTGGACGTATTTGACCGTTTGTTTGTTTATTGATTCTATTCTGAACTCAAGTGACAGTTTCAAGCTTACACTGAAGCGAGACGAAGTTAAAGTAGGTGCAGTCCGATCGAACAGATCACAAAAAATCTTCCAAACCTCAGGCATAAGAGTGATTGATGCATATACGGAGAAGACGCTTTGAACAATAAACTTGTAATCGGGAGATAAGATTTGCGCCTCCAACGCCGCCGAAACACGCAAACAATCCACAATTCGCCACCCGCCACCCACTGCCCCTGCTCCAAGTTATCATCAGAATGACCCGCGAAGTGTACAAGCACGGAAGAGTGCTCGCGCGCTCTGTCACCACCGTCGGCAAGATTTATTCCAACGCCAAACCGCAGCAGCAAGCGTCCTTCCAATCCCAAACAGCCACGCCACGCCGGCGCCACAGACCTAACGCTCGCCATGCGAACGTGCCTCTTCAGCCGCCTGTGCCGGGAGCCCATGTTGACGTTCAGTTACGTCATCGGACTGAGCCACCCGGACAATCTGTGCGACTGATTGGCTATTATCCCACCTCCACCGTCCCACCCCCTACACGTGAAAGCATGGATATAGTGGTACGCATGGCGTGCCGAATTGAGCAGGAAGCCCTGCAAGTTTTTGACGTTTGTTCCGCTGTCATATATGCGTCCGTCACTGGGGTATATGCGTCTGATGTCCCGGATGTTGCGACAGTGTCAGACAACAGCTCTGATGCGGGTGATGAAGAGAACTCTTTGGTCGTCGCTGTCTCGACGGTCGCAGTGAGCGACAGCCAACCGCCCGACTTCTCTTCTTCTGCCGACTATCTTGCAGAGAAGATTCTGTTCGACTTAGCGCCGTCCGCAGTGTTAGCCATGGTTGAAATGTCTAAGCAGTCGCGGGATACGACATCGTGCCTTTTTTCGGACACGGCCAATATTTATGCCAACACGTCGCGCGGGGAACGCAGTGCGGTTCCCACTTCGAATTCAGACTACTCTGAGGCTTCAGAAAGTCGTCTTTTTGAGGACGAGTCAGACGTCGTAGGAGAACACTTGCACGATATTCTGATGTCGCATAGCGATAGTAGCAGCAGTGAATGGGAGGAATACGAGGTTGTTGAGCATGACGACGACTGCGATTGCGATGATTGGGAGCAAATTTAGACGCGTTTATGTATTCAGCTCTTTGTGCTCTTTGTTGCTGTCAATCACCGATCATAATAAACGGGGATTTGTTTTTTTGAATTTAAAGAAACCAATTAAGCCGTAAGAAATATTCTTCAAAAATGTCATTCATTTTCAGCTAGTTTTAAAATGACAAAAGCCATTGAGGCTGAGTTACTGAAATGGGGAATTCACAATATGATAGCAGCCAGAGAAGCCAAAATGAACATAGTTCAAAGGGCTGACATTGCTGATATTGAAGAGCCCAAATTACCTTAAGATTTCCGCGCAAGAGAAGGTATATTGTATTTGGGCACCACAGAAGCACTCACTGGCCGAAAGAAATTTCCTCTGGAACTCAAACGTTTAAGTTCAAAGAATTTGAATGTTATTTTCACTCGAGAAGAAAACGTGAGCGTGCCCGAGTCTTTTTCAATCACAAATCCAGATTACTCTAGGGAAAATCAGAAAAGTACTGGTTCTGGGCTCTGTTTAAAGAAAGCCGAAACGCCTCAAAATCCCCCAGAAGAAACATCGCTCATCGACAACCGCGCAGGCTTGGGTGCCACTCCACGCTGTCGCTTGTCGGCAGGAAGGCTGACATCAATGCCAGACACACTTACTAATATTCTACTACCGCCGCCTTCACCACCACCACCATTGGTATTGGTGGATTCTGCCTCAGCTTTGCGCTTCCGGTTTGGAGATTGGCCAGTGAGCATAGAATTCTCGCTATCAATCAGCCTGCGCACTTCCGCGTCGTGAACGTTTGCGATACAGTCACCAAGCGCAGTCGCGACGGGCTGTCGCACGCCGCCAGCAAAAGTGCCGCGTCGGAAAAAAAGGTACCCGATCTCGCCGTAGCAAACTTCGCAGACGCTATTCGTGATACACGCACCCGCGTCGGTGAGCTTTGCCACGTAGTAGTACTGGTATGGCGACAGCCACAGGTGTGAGACAACCTGTTGCACAGAGAGTTGTATTGAGGAGTTTTCGACGACCGTATCGGAAGCCACTGAAGTTGCAATATTTATCGCTGAAGAGCCTGGCGCAGCACTACTAAAATTGGACCTTCCTGTAGATCCTTCTCTTGATCCCATCGAAGCGAGAGAAAATAGTGCTGAACCGCTGGACGGTTGATTCATACCAACTGAGGCTTGCAAAGGAGTCGAAGAATGGAGACTAGACGTAGAACTTGGTACGGTTGTTGCGGCTGCTGGTTGAATGCCTCTTCGACCTCGAGCCCCGAGAAATGGAATCTGATCGTCATAAATCATGGATGCGGGCATGGCGTTACTGCTCTCAATCAATGCTTTCGCTAGTTGCGAGTCGATATCGCTAACCAGGACCATTATTCGTTTACTTTTTTTCGGGTCAGATTCTGTCGCGTTGATTTGAAAACAAACCAGTACGAGCACACGCTTCGATTGATAGTCGGACGGTTGGAAGCCCCGGAATCCGTTTGCCCCGATCTGACAACTTCACTTGCTGGAACGCTGAAGTTTTCGCGGAACAGCCAAGACTGTGGAACAAACAATTCCTGTTCGTAGATGATCCGAGACGCCCAAACAATCAATTTCGAGTCCTCGAAAGCAGGATGACATGTGACGTGCATGATCATTTTTCGCTCGTGAGTTGGAGTATCGCAGAACCAGAAACTTATCGAGAAAATAAGACACGAACGAAAGCGAAAAATCTCACTATTTAAACGAATCCTGTTGTTCCGATCCCAACATGTAGATTATGTGACGCGTAAAAGAGGCGACTTTGACGTCGGCAATGTATTCAAACAGATTTCGACCAACGACCACGGGGCATCGGCTACGCTCGACTCGAGCAGAAGAAACATTAGAACAGTTCTTAGAGAGCCAGACGTTCCAGGTCTCTAGAGATACGATGCCGTTCAAATTCGCAACAAACAAAATGATACCAACCCGGATCTTTAAGTGTCAATATGTTGCCAAGCTCGTCGGTTACATATATCATTTCGGGGAAGCTTGTGGAATCCGATGGGCTGGATGAAGGATTCTTAAGATTCGACGCAGGATCTGTAGATTGAGGAGTGACGGATGCAGATGTCAGACTTGCAGCAGCTGCTGAAGCGGCTTGTACATTTATCGGATGTATGCTGGTGCTGGGGCGTTTGCTGGCCTGTATGCTGCGGTTGGTCGTGACATTGACGGGGGAGCCGCTGGCTGCACTGCTGCTACCAGGGTTGTTGTGGGCAGAGCCACTAGCGGATGCCGCTGGGCTGATGTCGACGGTCCATGGCGGATGTAGCGAGCGCAGGAGGTCCTCGAGATCGGACCCGAAGTTCAAGTCCATTCTTGAGCTTTTCTAAAGATACATCCACCGTGACAAGTAGGCTGGGGAATAACATTAGTGTGCACACAGATACGCATAGGCACATACGACAGCAGAGTACCACTGTTGCAGAGCGATGATGAAAAGGCTCAAAATCGGCTAACTTTCCACCAATTGCCTCTGTATCATGTCTTTCTATGATTTGAACACAAGGGCAGACAATAGTGCGCTTCGTAATATACGGGAGCTCTTCTTATTACTGCACGAGACAGTCGTGGATCCAAATCACGCCGTATTTGTTGAAAACCGCTGTTTGAGTCAAGTCACAAAATTTTTCGCGACCATCGAGAAGTTGGAAAAATGTCGCTTTCGAAGCACAAGCGAACACACTGGTGACTTCAGGCTTTCTAAAAGGGAAAGGAAGAAGTACCTTCCTGCTTTTTTTGCCTTCTTTCTGTGGTTTCCAAAAACTGTATGTGACCGCTTATTTTCGTGTACGGTGAGGTGAACGAATAGATTTGGATATTCGCGAATGCTTTTATGAAACATTCTGTGTGAAAATGGGCTAGGGACCACGATTTATTGTTTGACAACAACGCTCCATTCATGCGGGATCTCCCCATACTGGATTCCCATGATTGTGTCAGCGAAGCGTTTCGTAAGCTTTCCAGCTTGGCTGGAAGCGTCTGACGGGTCCAATGGAATCGCCCAGTCAACGTTCTTGTAAGAAATGTTCTTGATTGGAGAAACAATGGCGGCTGTTCCAGCGCCAAACATTTCAATCAAGCGGCCTTCTTGGAGGGCGTCGACAATCTGTGGGAAATATTCACCTATTTTGGCGAAGAATACGAGCACCCACCTCCGGCATTGTGACAGGCTTCTCGGAAACATCAAACTCTCCCCAGGACCTTGCCAATTGAAGAATGGAATCTCTTGTGACCCCCGGTAGAATCGTTCCATCCAATGGGGGTGTGATGAGTTCTGGTTTGCCCGTCTGTTTGTTTTTCCAGAACACAAACAGATTCATTGTTCCAACTTCAGTCAAGTTGTCTTCCGGCCCAAAGAGCCACAGATTCTGTGCATATCCCTTTTGACCCACTTCGATTTGAGGGCGGATTCCCGGCGCGTAGTTTCCACCGACTTTGCAGTCTCCCGTACCCCCTGGCCAAGCACGTGTGTAGTGCGATGTAGCGCTAAGGCTCACAGCGGCGAAGCCTGTCTTGTAGTACGGGCCGACCGGGCAAGTTATTACAAAAATCTTAGCTTGCGAAGATGGACCAACACCTACGAAAAACATAATCAGTCATATAAACAAGGTTGAAGCGGTACCAAGGGATTCCTGTGTTGCAATCGCTGTAGGTCTCACGTACAGAGAATACCCGCGTTCGCTAGGGATCCATCGTTCGTCGATCAAAAGCAGCTTTTTGATGCAATCTAGAAGTTCATTCTTGTCGAATTCCGGAAGTGCGAGTCGGCGGCATGAGCGAAGCAGGCGGTTCATGTTCATGTCGGGCCGAAAAAGACGAATATTGCCCGACTTGTCCTTGTACCTGTTCATTCTGTGAGTTCCTTCGACAGATCAACAAAAGAAGAGTACACACGCTTTCATCCCCTGCAAAGAATATTCTGTAAGTTTTGCTATGGAATAATGCATACCTCGAAACATTCCAATGCGTAGTGGAATACGGTCGCACTCGGGCTGATGCTCAAATTTTGATACTTGTGAATGAGAGGGGAATCCCAGCCCGTTTTGCTGTTCCAGTCGATGTTGAGCATATGATCAGCAAATGTATGACCGAATACGAGATCCTTGTTTGGGGGAATGAGCTTCGGGGAGTCCGTGGGTCTAACTGCTATGGAAGCAGCAGAGATGTCTCTAAGAGCGGAGGTGGCGAGGCCACGGCGGGCGAGCGCCGGCACGCGGAGGAAGAGCATTGGATTTTGTTGAAAGGGAAAGCGGCTATTTATAACAACCCGGGTTGCGTGAATAAGATGACATCACCCAGAACACGAGTGCCCTCAAGGTTTATTGCGCATTCACATGATGTTGCACTCGCCGTTTCCTCCCTCCATCCCCGGTGAAAACTGGGGAAGTCCGTCGGGACCCATTTGCATTCCCGGGACCATTCCCTGCATCAGTGACTCAGGTGGGTTTCCCAGTTCCTGCATCTGTTTCGAAATTGGATTTAACAGCAACAACTGTTCCGCATTCTGACCTGCTGCATCAACTCGGTAACGCGTTTTTGTTCGGCATCACCAGTTATCGAGCTGTCGTCGTACGTTTGAACAATTTTTTTCACAATCAGATATTGAGAATTGAAGCGGGCATATTCCTCCGTCGAAATATTCGCCTTATTGCTCTGCAAATATTCCGGATACTAATTGATTCGGAATTAAATGGCGTTTTAGGAAGTCAAAAAGTCAGAGTATACCTTCGCAGACAAATCTTTCAATGGTTCGTACAGCAAATCACGACTCATCAACTGATTCATAACATCCCCAAACATATTTTCGAAATCAGCTGACCCCATCATTTCTTCCAGCTCCTTCATCATTGCTTCCATATCCTCTGGAACGTCCTCTGCTTCTTTCAACTCTGTCTGGAATGATAGCAAGATTAACGGTAAGAAGTAAAGATAAACGCACTTCGACTTTCTCTTTCGATTCTTTCAATTGAGATAACGTATCTGAAACAGCGGATTGGAAGTTAACTGGATTTTGCCCTTTCGGTTTCGATGTAGTCTTCTTTTGACTTTGCGATGAGGATGCAGCCCGTGGAATTGAGCCCAACAGTGCATCCATAGTCTCTTTAACCTTTTGCGCGTCGAAATCGGGTTCATCGGTGTTTGATTCGGCATTGGAGGCAGAGAGATTGGCCAATAGTTTTTCCATTCCAAGAGCAAGCTGTCGCTCGAAGTCGTCGCCATCTTCATCGCCAAAGGCATCATTAGATAATGCACCAGTTGCTTTCTCCTTTTCCTTGGATGTTGAGGATAGTGATGATGACGAATTATACGACGATGCGGCAGCCGACGGGACTGGTATTCTTGAAGGTTTACCCTGAACGGCGGCTGGGGCATCCACGGGCTTGAGAGGCACTGCGGGGCCGGCGAACTCGTCCAAAATATCTGCATCCGCCACGGTAAGCAGTGGGCGCCGACAACTAGGCGCTCTCACCGTCTAGATCGTCCATGAATTGCAGACAATTTTCCTATGGCCACCAGTGGTCTGAGTATGGCATTGCCGCTGTTCCTGGACATAAAGGCAAGCAGCTGCATGGGATACGGAGCTTGCTGCAGGCGCAAACTCTGCTGCTTTTGTCGGACGGACCTCCATCCTGACTTCTGATTGGCTACTGGAAACATCCACTTCGTCTTTGTTTGCGCTACAAAGACATCCAGCACTTAGGCGACACCATCACAACCGCCAAAACTCATTGTTGCGAACCGGCAATACATTACACACGCGCTTCAAGGATATTTTGCGTGCTGTTACCGAATTGCTAATTGCTAGCAAGGTAATATTTGCGGCATAATCTCAGCGAATTTAATTCGGCGACTGCGTTATTTTCGAGAACTAAATCGAGGCAGTTATTTCCCTGCATTTTTGTTTTTGTTTTTTTCTTCGGAATTCAATGCGAGTTGTTGTCGGGGACGAGGTCGGGCTTCTGAAGGCGGTGACCTTCACGCAGCCCCCACCGGTGTCCAACGGGAAGCGCAGGAAACCGGATTCAAGCCCTGAGACGGCCCTTGCTGCCCTCCAAGTCCAAGTGAAGCCTCTCATCAACTCCCTGAACAGGGACTACGCTATTGTGCACTGCCGTTTCGCTTCGGCCAATAAGTCAAAGATCATTGCTGCCACAAAGAATGGTCGTATTGTCATCGTCGACGCCGACTCAGGCATCGTCGACAGCGAAATGCAAGTGTTTGATCCACCATCAGCGAAAAATCCAACTCCTTCTGTTGGTAACAAAGTTTCCTCCGAAGAGCACTTTATTGGTCTGTTTGAATCGGCGGGGTATGTCCATTACGTCCCTTGGAAACTATTGACCGAAGTAACTTTTCCAGAACAATCATTAGTTGCACCTCCCGTGGCCGAATCACTTATCATCAGCGAGTACCTTCTCTGTATTCTGCCGAATCAGAACTGTCGGATGATGCACTTCCGGAAATTTCTTCATGGCTTAATCTCGATAATCTTGCCATAATGAGAGTTTTCGACCTAAATCCCAAATTTTTTGCAACTGGCGGATGCGAACGGGACGTAGCATTGTGGCGAACAAATCGACCGACCAATTCAGAGTCGACGGACAAATGGACGATTTCATGCGTGTGGAAAGCGAAAAACGTGGCAAATACTTACCTGGATCTCCGCGTTCCAATTCATGTGACCGATATTCAATTTTTCCCTGAACAAGTACAGAAAAAATCTCTGGAAAAGATTAACAAAAACAACGAAATATTGCCGTCTCGAATTGCAACTGTATCTTTGCACAAACATTATCGTATTTACAACGTTGGAGAAGGAAAACGTAAACCAACTTTATCTGTGGAAATCGGTGAAATGCCAGCGAAACGTCTGTTTTTCAACAAAAGAGCTAGGTTTGCGGAAAGCTTTTTCTTTGTGGTTCTTTATCTTACTGGCAGTTCCAGAGAAGCTGTCATTACGGATACCAAAGGCAGTGCTACGATCATTGATACCGAAACAGGCAAACGAATTGGTATATTCAAAGGATTTCATGGAACCATATCGGATGCCGCGTTTTCAGCTGCAAAGGGTGGAGATGCTGAAGACTCTTCGATTTTTGTTTCAGTTGGTACTGACCGGCATCTTCGGATACATCAATGCACGGGAAAACGTCTCTTGATGCACAAAGTTGGCTTTGTTTCCTGTGTCTTTTGCTTTTTCAGCTTCACTGATGGTTGATTTCCACTTTGTGATTTAGATTTATCTAAAACAAAGGTTGCAATGCGTGGCAGTTGACGAAACTTACAGTCCGTCAAGTGCGGATCCTCCAAATGCCGGAAAGTCTGCAAAGAGTTCCCGGACGGAGAGGAGCGACCATGCAGATGACAACGATGATGAATTTTGGCATCAATTGCAGAATCACTCTGATTCTGAAGAGGACACTGATTTACCTGTTCTGACGCCTGCTAAAAAAAAAAAACAGAAATAAAAAAAATGGAGTTTGCTCCATACTTCTCATTCTATTTCTGTCAGTACCATTTCTTCTAACTTCAGAGTGTATGTTCCCCTGAGTTTCTGCCGAACAAAGAACATGATCATCTCCAGCATTCTTAGAGTTAACAACAGTTTTCTGGATGCTTTTGGTTGCAAGCAGATTGGAGAGGCAAGGTTACTTTTTATTGGTCGTTGTACTTGAAGGGGAATGTGGCATCCAAAAGAAATTCACCGCCGGACTCAGTCAGGCGGCAAGCCTCCCTGACAGCATCAAAAAACTGAACGCAAGTCGAAACATGTCCGCTGCCGTTGTGGTGCATGACGTCCTCTAACAGATGGCTGGTAGGCCCACGCGAAAGGCCACGCACCCAGCCGAAGTCCGGAGTGAGCCGACTTACGCGCCGGCGTGGGACAAATTTAGCGGTGATATGGGGAGGGCGCACGGTGCGCGGCATCTGCGTGCTGGATGCATTTGTGCGGCTAAGACACATGTGGCGGTTCGGTGGAGGTTGCGGGGACAACGGTGGGGGGGACTCTGGCACCAGCACCACAACAGGTCGGAGGCGGTTCATGTTGCTACTATCGGGTTCATCGCATGTAAGGTCGATGACACAATTTTGGTGCTGAACTGGAGATGATCGATGTGGCAGTTGATCGGGGCTGCCAAAAACGGGGCTACTCGAAGATTGCTGCTGTTCAATTTTCGCGTCAGACACCATTGTCGCGTGAATGCGGTTGTCTTCGAATTCCAGAACAACGGAGTCGATAGGGCTCCCAGGAAGTTCACTGGAAATAATGCAATTGATGACTTGGTTTTTGCTTGTGATAGCTTTCAATCCGTTGCTTCCACGTACTTCGACAGCTTCATTTCTTGGAGCAGCAGACTGATTGATTGAACAAATAGATGAACACCGGCTTGAATTTTGAGATGGTGTCTTGCATTTTGGTTGAGAAATCTCTGTCAATAAATGTTGAAAATCGTCTTTGAAGGGTTTCACAAATTCTTTCGAAGTTTCTTTCCGAAAATCCAGGTCCGGTTTCTGTGTGCAATGACTTCCATCGTTCGGTGCGAAACTCTCGTCACCCTTGCGCTTGCCGGAGGCGGGTTCGCTCTCACTCAATCTCTCCGTTTCCTGCGACGACGGCGCGTCCGCAACCCGTGGAACAGCGACAGAGCGTGAAAGCGCGTCGGCGAGCATGCCCGCAGTGCTCAGCTGCCTGCGAAGTACCGTACCCTTCTTGACGCCGCTTCGTGGAGTGGCACTTAGAAGATCCTGAAAACTCGCCAGTATTCTGCCTGTATTGGCATAAAAGTCCAATGTGCTGCCACCTGGTGGGTTAACAACACACGGATGCACGCGTGCTGGGCGAAGGTACTGAACAAACTCGCGGAGCTCCGAATGTGAACTATGCATTGCATACATCACGTGCTGATAAAATAGAACCAACCAGGTTTAAAGATATGCTTTCCGCAAGGCAGGTTTCTCACAATGTCATACGAAGAGTCCCAAACGCCGGAGAAGTCATCCCAAGAAATCGGATCATTGAATGTGTTGTTCAGGATCTGATCCGTAGTTGCACGTGATATCGCGACAAAAGCCTTCAATGTGTCGCGCCACGCTAGACTTGACGCGCGTATTCGAACCATTCCGTCTCGCGGGCATCCACACAATCCAAAATGAACTTTTGAAGTTGCTAAGTCTTCGATTGTTGTGCAGAGCTTATCTGCTAAACTTTCGCATGCGGAGAGAAACTGCAATCTTAGTTCATCGGAAACATGAATCCGTGTCTGCAGATGGTATACCAGAGCATAAATTAACGGTTCATGTCCAAGTAACGGAAACGAAATGGAATAAATAGTGCGGCTGGGTCGTCTATTGATAGCTTCGAGAAGTCGTTGTACCGAAAATTCCTTCAATCCGAATTCATCAGAGCTGGTTTTCCGAATAGCGCAAAACGAAAAAAGAAAAGAGTTACAATGCTAGGAAACGCAGGATATTGCTCGTCGCAAAATGTGGTGTCGATGTACAGTGCATCTATGGGTTTTATGTTCCCGAACGCGTTTATGAACAACCCTGGAGTCGACTCGATTTCCGTAAAAAGAGACTTATCAGCTCGCGTATCACCTTTTTCTTTGGTTTCATGGTCGAGCTTCGCAATTAAAACAACAAACCAGTGTATAAAACCCTTTTTCCAAATGCCTCGAACAAAAACATGCAAGAACCAGCACAATGATTTGCCGGGAACGGCGTCACGGACACGGCTGTACCAGAATGAGTGTGAATAATAGTTGACTCCTTCATGGGTAAAACGTTCTTTCGGGGTGTCAGACAGTGAAAAAAGAAGAGGGATTGGGCGGTCAGGAGAACCAACCAACAAATTCCGCAGATGAAAGTATTTTCCATTAGAAACGTATGTCAGAAGTTTCGCGGTTGTTTCTGAAATCGTTATTGTTGAAAAGAAATATTCCAGGTGAAGTTCGTTCGGACAAGAAAAACACCTGAACAAAACACTTCCATCGAAAACCTAGGATTTTCGAGGCCTCTCATGTGATCCTTAGAAGTCATCGATTTCAGTCTCAAATCTAAGGGTTCATTTTGGGTGTTACTTGATGTGCATGAGACAGGAAGTATGTTCGGTCGGATCGCTGCGGCGAGAAAAAATCGACAGCAATTGATCCGTCCGCGATCTATAGATTACCACAAGTGATCTGAAGGAGGAGATCGAGCAAACAAATCGGACCTCACGGATAGTCCGATCGAAGGTGGACATTTTCAAACATGAAAAAAGAAATGGGCAGAGAAATGCCGAAGGCCTACTCATTAACTCGCTGAATAGACGTCGAAAAACTGGAATTGCACTGAAAGTGTCGAAACCATAGATACCGGGAGGAGGACGCGCGTTTCGAGGATGTATGAAGCATATGGTTACGGCTGACAGGGACGCCGGCAGCGGGCAAGAGCCGTCAGTAGATTCAATATAGCCCCGAATAAATGTTGGAACTCTATCGCAATCTAGTGAACGGAGAGCCAAGTTAGTATCCGCTCGCAACCTTGTTCCGGATATAAATCCTATGAGGAGAATAGATATTCACAGTGCACACTACCAACAGGATCAATGATCTGCATAGTCTATAAGAATTTTTTCTTTTCTTTCCTGTTCTTTGTTGTTAATTTTCATTAAGATTGTTATAAATCCCAAAATGAATAAAAAATATAAAGTTTTAGAAACTTTGTGAGGCTTTCATAAAATCTTCAGAATTATTAATCTGAAATATCAACCATCTGCCTGGTGCCGAAAAGAACAAAGATCCCGTTGTACACATCCTTATGGTCAGTCAAGACGAATTTACTTCCTGTTTGCGAGTAACTGCTGTATGTATGGCGGCGCAACGATTTGTGCGTCTGTTGTCACTGCTTGATGGAACTAATTCAGACAAGCCCGAGAGAAACATTCCAGGAGCCAAAGTCGTTAGATTAGATAGCTTGGCAAAAACAGAACTTGATGCTATATGTAGCTTGTTTCGCTGATTTAAGATGCTTGAACTGCTAATTTTTATGACTGGTCCCTCGTTTGCTGGAAAGGTTTGAATGAAATGTATGGATGGTGGTTGATTGTTGGCTGTAATTTCTTAACCGACTCTATTTGATGTAAGCCCCTTCCTCGTCTTCTTCATCATCTGCAACGTCCTTGCGCCGGTTATCTTCAAAAGCTTCTCCCTCCTCGCCTTCCTCCACAACCATTTCCGAATCTGCCAGCGAAATCATGCTTGTCGAGGACATATTTTGCGAGAGTGGCCGCTTTGAAGTGTTTGATCCAGACGCCGGGTCATTGGTGGCAAAATCAGAGCTTGCGATGGCCTCTTTCATTACGTGCACGGAGGTGACTACGTTACGGAGCAACAACTTCCGAAGTGCGAATGCATCGTCCAGCCTTCGTTTCTTTTCGCGCAATGACTCAATATCTTGTTGGATAACGCGCATATTTCTGTCGACTGATATGTTTGATAAGGTCCACAAGCGGAAGACGAAACCTTTCACTGTCTTCTCTCGACTGGATTTCCAACACATTTCGAGCAACCGCATCATACTCAAGCATACGTACTCGCTTATTTTTTTCCTCCTCCAACTCGATTTTTAATCGTGCAATGTCGTTTTTGGCAGTTTCCACCTCTTTTGTAACTTCGCTAAGGTCACGAGCAAACTCTGCCTGTTGCTGCACATTCATAGATTGAATTTGCGTCTGTTTGTCGAGAACCCCCGTCGAGAAACTTGCGAGGTCCGTCAGAAACGCAGTGAGGGCCAGCTTGCTGTTTGAGTTTTATACCATAAAGGGAACAGATTGAGATCCCATTGAGTGGACGATGGTACGGCTCATGAGCAACCGGAAACTCACCATGTCTCGGGATTCTGCTTCAAGTCGAAGGCTCGCTTCACGTGCACAAACCGGCGGACGAGCTTCTTCAATGGCCGCTGGTCGGTGGCCAGACGTGTCCGAATAATTGCATCTGCGACACAGATTAGCGGGATCCGATTGCTGTGTGACTGGGGATGGTGGGACCTTCTGGATTGGGATCCATTTTTTTTCACAACATGACATTGCGCGACAGCGTCGTGTGTTCGACAGGGGACGCGGTGCTCTGGGCGTCCGACGTCGCCCTTCTTGATGACGGAGAGTGGATCAACGACGCCGTCGTCTACTTTGCTTTCGAATTGCTTGTCTCGCGTGGTCAAGTGCCCAATTCCTGTTTCCTTGCCCCGCCCGCTCTTGTCCACCTTGTTGCGAATGCCCCTGGTTTGGATCTTGTGGAAAGATATGCAATATTCAACCGGCGTGCCTCGTTCAGATGTAGAATTCGCGCTCGAAGCGACGGAGTCCCTCAAGCTGAGTGAGAAAGACACTGTCTTCATGCCTGTCAATGACTGTACAAGCCTCGAAAACCCCGGAGGCTCTCACTGGAGCCTTCTTGTTTTTAACCGGACTGCAAACGCTTTTTTCTACTACGGTTCGGAACACCATCAGTGTCGTTGCACGCGTTGAAAATTTGACAAAAAGACTCGCTAGCGGGGTCGAATCGGCGCTACGGTTTGCGCATGCAGCAAAAAATGTGGCCTTTACTTCGACGGTATCAATCGGAAGGTGACAAGTGTGCAAAAAACCGAATTTTTATGACAATTTCGTTTCGAAACAGCGATACCGTTTTTTTCTGAGATGGCAATCCCGCAGCAAATGAATGGTTACGACTGCGGAATGTTTGTAATAATTGTGACTGAGCTGTTGGTCGGGCGGTTGAATGCAAACGATCAAGACGCGGTTGCAGCCAAACCGGGCAACGCGTCGGCATGGCGACTGGAGAATGCCACATCGTTGCGCAGCGACCGCGTGTCTGCGCGACGCATGGAGTTGAAGCGAGCAGCGCTTGCGTGACAAGTGGCCCAGTGTTCTGGAAGGAAAGGAGGAACGGAAAATGAGAAAATTTTCCCTCACCGAAACAGACGCCAAAACGCATGCCGCAGCCGCCCGCCGCCGCCGCGCAGCCGCAGTCGGAGAACCAAGCCTTGGAACAAGCCGGGGCGCAAGCCGGAACATCGGGCGGTTCTGCCGGGACAATGACGCCAGTGGCAGCGTCAGCGACCGCGTCTTCCGCGCGCAGTCCGCACAAGCCGGAAGCGGAGCAAGACGGCGTCGTGGAGGTCGCTCCCGTTGAAGCTGACGATGAACAGCCAAACAGTGATAACGATGGCGAACCGGATGACAACAATGACCTGGACGACATTGACAACGATTCCGATTCGGACGACGCGTCTCCCGTGTCTCCAAAGCCACACGCCACCGCGAATCCGACCAGCAAACACGTTTATACTGCGGTTTATTCTGGTATCCCTGTGTACGAGATGATGTTCCGTGGGGTTCAGATCATGCGTCGTATCGCTGATGGCTGGCTGAACGCCACCCATATTCTTAAAGCTGCGGCGTATTCGAAACCTCGACGTACAAAGATTCTCGAGCAAGAAGTTTTGCAGGGAGTGCACGAAAAAGTTCAGGGCGGGTACGGAAAATATCAAGGAACATGGTGACCAATTTGCGATTTTGTCTCCCCGGTGTTTCGCAGATATTGAACGTTTAAAAACAAGGGTCCCCAAAGAGGACGGCGTAAAACTTGCTCGAAGGCATCGCGTCGAAGCCCTGCTGAGGCCAATAATCGACTTCGAACCCGAAAACGGCGATGTGGCCTTATCTAAATTGAACTTCAATTTGAAACACGCGTCTGGCTCCACTTCAGGGAAACTTTTGAAACCTACGCCTAACTTGGAGGTGTCTGAGCGACCGCGCCGCGGTGGTTCGGAGTCACCAGCCCCGCCAGTTACCAGAGGCTCTGCTAACGCGTCCATGCCCACCTCTCCAGTGCCATCGCCTGCTTCTAGACATCGCGTGACACAAAACAGCTATTCGGGAAACATTCCCGTCGTTCCCCATCCCCTTCAGACTTATTCTGCACCTCAAACGCCGCCAGCAGTCCCCATGAAACGGCCAGTGGGTAGGCCTCCAAGAATCCCAAGACAACCCGGATACGTTCCTCCCGTGAAAGCTGCTGCTAGTTCCAAACCTCCAGTCCAAAAGTCTCGACGTATGTCGTATGGCTATATTGACGTTCCTTTGAGCCCTCCAGGAGTCCAGATGCGAATGGATATGGAACTCGGCAATGTTATGTACTTGAACACACCTCCCCTCCCTTCAGCAGATGAGACCCTTCATGAAATGGCCACACTAGTTTGTGATCCAAGTAGTAACAAACCGAAGCGTTCAGTAAATCCGCTGGAGCTGTCGTCTTCCCCGCCTTTCAAAGACATTTCGACTTCTGCTATGACACGCGACGAACTTCAGCGTCATATAATATCCCAAATTTACATAGGAGCACCAATCCCAGAAATTCTGTCAATGCTGCGTGACAATAACCTCACGTTGGAGATGGAAGACCCTAATGAGGGAGAAGACGAAAACCTGCATTCGACTCCGCAACTTATATCTGCTAAAAGTCAAGCTAGCGGAAGCGCTGAGCTGCCGGAATCGA
This sequence comes from Entophlyctis luteolus, assembly GCA_027604725.1. Classification (NCBI taxonomy): domain Eukaryota; kingdom Fungi; phylum Chytridiomycota; class Chytridiomycetes; order Chytridiales; family Chytriomycetaceae; genus Entophlyctis; species Entophlyctis luteolus. The sequence goes on from JADHYT010000156.1 coordinate 22,363, forward strand.
CACGATTCATCCTTCCGCCAATCAATGCAAACATGATTCTCGATTCTCGTCAACAAACGCCTCTCCACTGGGCTGCGCAGTTTGCGCGCACGGATCTCGTTGCCGCGCTGCTTGCGCACGGGGCGAACGCGTGCGCGCCCACGCTAGGAGCGCTTGAAACGCCGCTCATGCGTGCGTCCACTGCCCATACCGCATATAATGCAGGCTGCTTCAGTGATGTTATCGCGCTGCTCGGTGCGCCCAGCGCACGCTGTATTGACTCACGTGGGCGGAATATTCTTCATTTAATTGCTGGCATAACGATTGACAGAAGAGGTGGCACGAACTTTTGGCGTAATGTCCAAGAGGACTACATGCGTTGCGTATTTGATTGGATTGATGAAGGTGGTTTCGTGTCTTGGGTGGAGCACTCTCCCACGTTAGACTACAAAGCAAACGTAAAATCAGCTGTCGCAGCGTTTGTGAATGCAAAAGACCTGAACGGAAACACCGCCCTTCACATTGCTCTTAGTACTGGAAGTCGCAAGGTTGCCCAAATGCTTGTGAAGTTGGGTGCAGGTTTGGATGTAACAAATAGAGTTGGCAAGAGTCCCAGAGAAATGTGCGAGGGTGAAGGAATCCAGCTTGTGGAATCATTTGATGCGGGAGTTTCAAACGAGCATAAACCTGATTTCACGGAAAGCTATGGTTTGGATCTATTAATTTCTAATATCAATCATTAAATTTTTTTTACCAGGTCAGAATGGCATGGAATCGTTTTTATTCGACATGCAGATGCTAGTTGCTCAACCAGAACTTGGTGCGTTGCATAGTTCTCAGCAACGGCTCGAAAAGCTCCGACAGCGAGCAGGCGACACAAACAGACTACTGAAGCAATCGCTCAATACCGCGCTAGTGTTGGCCCGCTCGCTTGACAGTTCTCAAGCCGATGCTTCCCCGAGGACGTCTGTAACTGTGACTTCATCAGATAATTCTCAATCATCTTCTCCAACCAAACCGGGAATCCCAAAAATTGAAATTCTTCCAGCACCACCATCGACGCTGGTAACCGAATTAGGCTCGCCTCGGTTGTCTTTGGCAGACCCAACTTCGTCTACCCCTCTTCGGCAACTCTCTGGAGCCCTGCTTCCAACTCCACCCACCACTGTAAAATTATCGAATACAATTTCAAATGCGCAAGTGACGGCTTCTTCGACTTTGATGGCCGAAAAGTTACGTGAAAAGGTTGAAGAGAGCGAAAAACTTCGGAAGAGAATTTTTGGCGAAATTGAGTCTGTCTGGGAGAGAAGGGAGGATAAAACACGCCGGTATAAAAGGCTGCTGGCTGATGCTTGTAACGTTGACTTATCAAAAGTAAGCGATGCGTTGGAATCAAATTAATTTTCATGGAGTTTCTGGATTTAGTTATGTTGTTATTGAAGCTTCTTTATTGTTGTGTTTCCTTATCCATAAAAGGTGCTGAAATTTATTGCGCGGCTTCTATTTTTTTTTCTTCTGCACTTCGAATGCCGGGAAGTTTTCTGTAGGGCTGCAGCAGTGATGACTAAATCACCAGCAGAACAATAGATGACTAACCACAGGACTCGAATCATTTTCAGTTTCATTTCTAACCGACATTGCTGGAAACGGGATAGGTCGTAGAATCGGCTTTGATTTGGACAGCACGTTCGAAAGGAGCGGGTCTTGGAAACTATTCTTGACTGATGAGGCAGAGCTGGGACGGAAAAATTGGCCAGTCTTTGTTTGCAAACGGGAATCGTGTCCGAAAAACTGAGGCTGGATCTCGAATGTAAGTGCTTTCGACGTGTGGGCAACTTGCCTTCTTCGGGTCTCGGGGACATTTCTTGACAACGTCTCCTTCCTTCAGTGACACGCCCGGAACGAGCTTCATCGTTTCGGACTAATGATACTGTCAGAATCAATCATATCAAAATCACTTGCCAAAAGTGGAATATCAAGGCAAGTGTCCGGAATAAAGCCGTCCCCCGGTCCACTGTATGATGTACTCATGTCTAGCGGTTCAATCGATTGACTGCTGTCGAATACTCCGGAAATAGTCGCGCTTTTTGACTCCTGATTGCCTTTCATCAGCTTCTTTGCTTCGGGCCTCAGCCTTGTCAATTTCGATATCACTTTTCTTTGATCGTGTTTGAGAATTTCAGGCGGGCGCGGTTGTTGATCTGTTTGTTTCGCGTTTGCACCTGTCTCCTCGGACTTTATCACTGTGGCTTTCACACTAAGAAAAAAGTCAAGAAAACCGATCAAAAGGCATCCACAAACCCTTGCGAGAGCAATTTGCTTGCTTTCGGCTTTTTGACAACGATGATTCGACCATCCATATCGTGCGCTATGTCAGCTCGCCCGCCGTCTTTCTCCAAGTTTTGCAATTTCGCGAAAATTCGCTTGTTTTCCTGTTGAAGATGGCATTTGCGATAAAAATGGCAGTGATCTGTCGCACCTCCACAATCGCGTGTTCTGCTTGAACAACGGGCGACTCAGTCACCTCTTCTGAGGCGGAGATACTGACGACTCTACGCGCCGGAGCTTTCCCAAACACTTTCGATCCCTGTGAAGCATGAGACACAAGGCTCTGCGATTTATTGTGGATTTGATCATTGTTGAAACATGACGTTTCTACCTTTCGCGTCGCGGAAGTCACTGATGCAACTGATGATCCCACCCGAGGCCCACCAACGGGCAGTTCCACACTCGCGATGCCGGAAATATCGCACAGAGCCTGATCATTGACAGCCGTCAGAGACATTGAGTGGGCCTCGCGAGGGATCTTTTTCGTTTGTGGAAGCGGGGATGCTCTCTTAATCGGAATTGCACCGCGCGCCCACGAATCCGGGACAGCAGGTTTAGGTTCTGTACGGCGATCCATATAAACAAGTTCATTTTGATACCCAAAATACCTTCGTCGGGATCCCATGTTTCAGGAAGAATTTCCCCTGAATCTCTGCTGAAGAAACGCCACTGAACGGCGCGGTTAATTGCAAATCACCAGAAACAAAAAAGGAAAGGAAAATTACAAACTTCAACAATCTTCAGCAGCGTCGATTTCGCGAATTGAACAGCATAAGGAAGAACCTGTGATTCAATGTGTTTTTCGAAAAGGACCTCCTGGCCGCGTTGGACAATGGCGTCGACGATTGCGGAAGCCAGGTTTTCCCCTTCTTCGATGTCAATCAAGTTGAACCATTCTGCGGCGCCCGGCTTCCCAAGCGGTGTTTGTGGCGCGAGGCCAATGTTAGAGGAAGTCGCCATTTGTCTATTTCTTTTATTTCTTCAATTATGGCTGACGAAATAGTTGACTGGCTGTTTACCCAGAATTTTAATTATTATTATTATTATTTATTTTTTTGCGAGTAACTGCCGTTAAATTCGTCACAAGCAGCTGATTTACGATGTTCAAGTGCCTCATTTCAAAGCAAGATCCTTGCAGATTTTTCGGCGACAGCGCTGAGCCGAAGACTCCTCCGCAAATTGTGCACGCCAAACACAACCAGTCCCTGACACACAAAGAACTAGTCACGTTATTGCATTGTTGGATATGTAGAACCTAAGGCATTCGGATCATTCGGATTGCTGAAAGTACCACAGATAGCAATGAATTTCCGCTTACTTGAATACTACTCTCAGTGGGTCTTGATGAGGCTACTGAAAAGAATCCTGGCTGTCCAAATTTCGCTGCAAAAACTTTCGCTTATTTGATGGTGTATCCCTCGTAAAGCCCGGAAAGCACCATGTGCACTTTAACTCAAATACATCATGTTCTTTGAAATATCTTTTTTCAGCTGAGGATTAGTTTCCTTTTCTCTCCTGGCGCTGATGCGATTGCCACCGTCAAACTCTTGGGAGAGCCTTCCATTGTACAAGCTGTGTAGCTGGTCATGTACGTCAGCTACCAAGAGGTGCAATTCGTAGCGCTCCGAAGAAAAAGGGTTCAAAAATTTGTTCTCAAAACAAATGTTTGTCAAACCCGCTCTTCTACTGGCGTCTTTCGCGGTTTCCTGCGTGTTAGCAACCGCTTCTCCATGTGAGGGAATTGCTGATGGTTTGATGGTATGCGACGAGGAGGGGCAGCCCAAGTTTTCCCTTTGCTTGTCCAACAGTGAGTACGCGTTCGATGCTCAGAGAGACGACTTAAAAGCGGATGCAGGTACCACACCAAGTCAATATTGCCCGTCAGGAACTGTATGCTGCGGCATCGGTGCCAAAGGATGCGTATGGCCAAACGACGCGTCATGCAATGTTGCAAATGTCACCAGTGCTGCAACTGAGATCAACTCCACAGCAACATTCGTAGCAGAGACGTCCACAGAAACAGTTGCTGCAACTGCGAGCAGCTCGAATTTTACAGCAACAGTTGCTGCAACTGCGAGCAGCTCGAATTTCACAGCAACTGCTGTTGGGGAGGCAACTGACGCCACTGCAACCGGCAGCGCAATCTCGCACCACAAGCACAAGCACCACAGGCTGTGCCGAAAAGTTCCCGATGGATACATTGCGTGCGTCAATAACACGACGTTTTCGATTTGCTGGAACCGCCGTGAGTGGCTGACCAACCATCCTCCGTTATCTGATATTACGCAGGCCCCACGCCGTTCCAGCAGTGTGCAGGCAGTACGGTGTGCTGTGGGAAGTGGTCCAATGCGTGTGTGTGGCCGTCCGACGCGTCGTGCGCGACTGTCTAACTTTTTTTGTGAGAGTAACTACAACAACCGATAAGATTCAGCCCCGCCCACCTTTCGCATCCGAGGCACCTTCATAACACCTGCTGAAACTACACGGCTGAGCTATCGTCGAAGCGGTTGCATTCACTAAGTCCACGTGCGGCTGTCAGAAAACCGTTCCTGAGAAGGCCCGACTGCACCACCCACGAAATCGCGCTCCACGTATAGATGCGTGAGGCACAGGCGCTCTCATGCCGAGTTGAAGTGAGCTGAAGAAGGGCGCGGTGGTCCTGGAATTTCCGCAAACGGGGCTTCATGCTGGCAGAGCGATGATTCCAACCAGAAAGCCCGCCCGCGCGTATCGGTTGGCGCAAAGGGTGAACCAACCACCCACCCCGTTCTCTGTTTGAGTGCGTGGTCTAGAGCTACACCATAGGGAAATATTCTAATTGAGTATAAGGTTAGCAAGCGCGTATCTCTCACCCCTGACAAAAGCATTGAGGGCATGGATAATGAATGCAAAGAATCTTATAAACTCAAACTGAATGATTTTGGACTGCGTATTCGCTTTGGGCACGCAATCACTGAGATGAATTTTTTGGCATGGGAGAGGTCTGACACATGGCTGTAAAACTTTTCTTAATTAAGGCGTGCCGACGCCGTCTGCGGCAATCTGATAAGCGGGCTTCAAGATATCGAGCTTGCAGATATAATTTTCATACTAGTCTACTCCAATGGCTTACGACTGCGGTTTCGATCGAAGCCGTTCGGAGAGCGTGGGCTAAAATTTGCCAACAGGAAAAATTTTGCAGATCGATTTATTGGAACTGAGGTGGAAAAAAACAGAGCAATATTCTCCTAATGGCCGCAAAAATCGCCGTTCATCTTGCTGCTGTCGCCGCTTGGGCATCCTCCGCGGCGGCCGCCACATGCTCGTGAGTCGTCGGTCCAGAATGTTGCGTTCCTTACCAACGTGGCAGTATCAAAAACTACATGATCATTCTACTAGAAAATCAAGACTACACCAGCGTCATGGCCGACGCATACATGGGCACCAACTTGACTTCCAGGGGATATCTGATGAGCAACTATTTGGGAGTGACACACCCGTCACAGCCCAACTACATCGCCATGACGTCCGGAAACACGCAAAGCTGCATTTGGGATCTCAACTGCGATATCAGTGCAGTAAGTGGCAAACTCAGAAACCGCATAGCAAACCTCACGACGCGCGCATTGACTCCCAGGCGGGCGTCGCGGACTTGCTCGAAGCCAAGGGGCTCACGTGGAAAAACTACGCGGAGAAGTACCCGGGCAACTGCTACACAGGCTCGAACACAGGCACGTACTACCGCAAGCACACGCCGTTCATCATGTTCAACAACATCCACAACAACGCGACGCGGTGCGCCAACGTCGTCGAGGCCGGCCAGCTCGCCGCCGACGCCGCCGCAAACAAGCTGCCCACGTACATGTTCTACACTCCAGACATCAACAACGACGGCCACGACACCTCGCTCGCGTACGCGTCTGCCTGGCTGCAGGGCTTCCTCGAGCCTAAGCTCACAAGCCCCGCCTACGCCAACACACTCTTCCATATTGTATTTGACGAGTCTGCCACTCAGGTGTTTGCACCCAATCATATTTGTGAGAAGTCAATTTTTTTTTTGTTCGAGTAACTAAATGGGGTTCGCAGACTCTTTGTTCATTGGCAAGGGTATTGCTGGTGCAGGTAAAGTTGATGCCACTGCGTATACTCACTACTCGGGACTGGCAACTGTTGAGAGCATCTTTGGACTGGGAAACCTCGGCACAAACGACGCCACAGCGACAGCGATTCCGTATGTGTGCTAACTGCCAAACCCGACCAGCGGGAACGAGACAAAAAACAAGGAAATAAAACGATCCACAGATTATTTTGTGATACAGGGAACCTCATCTTCACAGTTTACAACACGACATCCTCCAGAAACAGCTGCTGAGGCGACTTCCGCCGTCCGAATTCGAGGATGGATCCGTACATGTCATCGCTCACACCTACGTACAGAATGCTGCCGCCATCCGGGGTAAAGCTGATGCCGGAAATCTCGCCAAAAAAGTCCACCACCTGCGACTCGAACGCCGTCGTGCCCAGCGGACTCGGCACGCGTTCGGCGGCGGCGGCGGCCGGCCCGGCGTTCTCGCGGGTATGGTATAAGTAATCCGCAGCGCCGCCGGAAAAGTCGTACACATGCACGAAATCGCACGGCTCCGCGGCCGCCAGGAACATACCATCATCTGGTGCGGCCCAAGTTCCCCCCACGCTTTGTTTTAATCCACGCATTGAGGGAAATAAGATATCTGACCTGAAAACCGCAACGACCGCACAGCGCCCATTATCGACGGTAGCACCACCAGTGCTTTTGCGGCGTTTCGGATGTCGTATACCCGTGTTGTCAAGTCCTGGTTGCCAGTCGCAATAAACCGACCGCACGGAGACCATGCGCATGAAAACGAAAAGTCAATATGGCCGGTCAGTTTCATTGCGGCTGAAAATAAGTTGCCGCAATCAATTCGCGTTTTTTTTTTTCTGAGCAAGAATTACCGTCACCCGTGTCCGCCGAAATAATGACAGAATCTGTGTTGTCTCCCGTGACGCAAATCAGCCGCTTGTCGGGGCTCACTGACGAACACTGTTGGAGAAAGATACTGTTGGTCGATGTTGCACTTCGGAAAAACCCGCTCACATTCGCCGCCCACGGAAATTTGAAAGTTTGCGAAACTTTCATATCAGCCAGTCGCATGATCCGCACTGCATCATCATTGCTCGATACCAGCGCGATATGTTCTGGAGAGAAGCGCGACATGAGCAACGAAAATCAGCAGGTCAGGTGTGAAAATCGCGGTTACCGCCGGTTCGCGATTCGCCGATTTCCACGTGGTTAGTGATTCCGAACGGGTCTGTCGTCGCGATGCCGGTGCGAATAGTTTCGACATTGCTGTCGCCGTCGGCGGCGGCGCATACCTTCAGCACGCACTCGCCCGTGAACGCGCCCATGAACACGTACTCCCGCGACGCGCACACCGTCGACACGCGGAACGCCTCGCGCCGCAGTACCTGCCGGGACGTGCGCGTCAACGACGACCACACGCGCACCGAATCTGCGTGTGCATAGTGCACTGTGTGCGGCGTGGTTGAGTACAGCAGGTTTCGCAGTTGAAAGTGGTATTCGGAGCATTTGTACCTGCGCGTAGACGAGAGGATGGGACTGGGTTAGGATTGCATTCGCGGGAGGGGTGGGGCGTACGAACTTGTGGCGAGTGAGAGTATATTGAAAGTCGTAGAATTGGCATTCAGTATAGCCGCGATGTAGATCCTGGTGCAATGCGGAACAGACGCAGGCCAGTCAATGCAAGCAGGCAAGCAAGCGAGAAAGCTAGTGGCACTCACCTTGACGATCTGCGCATGGTCGGCACTGCAGTTGCGGTAGTTGTTGTAGTTTGCGATGCGCTGGGCGCGGAAGGACGTACGGGTGGTGGGAGCAAACGCGGGCCAGTCGATGCCCTGGATGTCGCAGTGCACGCCGAGGTCTTCGCGAGCGACGGGCACTTCGGTCGCAAGGAATGGGGTGGGCGCATCGTCGTCGTGGGCATCGGCCATTTTCAGCTTGCAGAATTTGATGAACGCCGCGCACAAGGCCGTCGTCCCGTTCTGCCCGCTCCTCGCGCGGCCCGCGCGCATCCAGAGCACCGAGTACGGCGGAAAGGACATGCAGCCCACGGGCTCCGTCTTCAACATCTGGTACTCCAAGTGGGCCGGCGGCGACCGGGTTCCGGCGAACCAGGCGTACGTTCCGTTTCATAGCGCGCTTGCGTCTCACCTCTCTCCCTTCCCGCTCCGCCGAAATTTGTGTCTTGTCCCTGTCTTGCAATCAATCGGCAACTAGACTGGAAAAGGCCGAGCACAGATGCTCCATCCAGGCCGACTGTGGGTACACACGCGCCGCGAAATCCTCGTCCTTTTGCATCCATTTTGCCAGAGGGATGTGCGCAAAAGGCCCCGATTGTAATGTGAGTCCCACTCTTCGTACGTTCACCTTTCGGGAATGGCAATCAACAGGCTTTTTTTTCTTTTCTTTGCTCTCTCTGGGAAGTTCTGGCATCGCATACCTCTCCCAATCGACCGAGTTCCGATGGCGCAAGACGTGTTTGGGAGAGATCGACATCGGTGCGCTTTCTTTGGGTTGTCCTTGTTGAAGTCTAAAGTTCTTTTTTTTTTTTCCCACCTGTCATCCAGGGACGAACGCGAAGACATGGGTGGAGGTATTTCTATCTAGATTAGTGTCAGTGGATGTTGACCAAACTTTCTGGTTTCGAAACAAAAAGTTGGTTCTTTCGAAAAGGACAATCGAACTTTGTATGTCGGACAGTTGGGTCTCGAAGACGGACTGGAAGATGTCTTGTATAAACACTTCATCGAATGGGGCGAAATTGAATATTGTACGTGTCTACTACTCCGCGTTCTCTATCTCACACCGTAAAAAAAAAAAGTAAGATTGCTGAAAGGGAAAGGAGTCGCTTTCATCCGTTATAAATCGCGGATATCGGCAGAATTTGCAAAAGAAGCGATGTTTTGTCAGTCGTTGGACAATAATGAGGTTTCTCATGCTCGGGCTGCATAGACATTATGAACAAAATTAACGAACAGATCCTGAACGTACGATGGGCAACAGAAGATCCGAATCCAAAAGCAATCGAAATCAACAAAAGAAAGGCGGAAGAAAAAGTAATTGACGCGTTAAAGTCCAGTTTGCCTGTGATTGGTGAACATGGGACGATTCTGGATTACCAGACGATGGCGTTGAAGTCAGCAGCGAGCGGGGTCCCGATTTCTGAAGTTAGTGTCGCGAAAGGGAAAGCGTCTGTGGGCGGTGGCGGCGGCGGAAATGGGGCGGATGCTGCACCCAAACCGACGGAAGTATCGGCAATTGGTTGGGACACACCGAATGGGTTCTTTTATGCGAGCAACGCGCAGGCACTCGCGAGTGCACGCGGTGCGAAGGATCAAGTGCATTCAACAGGCGAAGAGAATTTACTGGACGACGAAACGAGCGGGGAAACCAGTGCCGCAGCTCTGGAAGGGCGAGGAGGGAAAGCAGAAAAGCAGCAAGTTTTCGACGGCGCCAAGTATGTTCTTGGGGTTGGTCAGTCGCGAATCTACACTGGTGAAGGCCAGAAACACGCACAAGTGCGCGATCGGATCGTTAAAGCAGCAGCAAGCGGAGCACTCGGGGAAGACATAGGAGTGGGTGGTGTGAGCCAAGGGTAACTACAATTTGTTGTGATAGAAAGGGCTTTGTATTCTTATATATCTTTATTTGTTCTTTTTATCAGAGGTGCTGGTGGTGGCGGAGTCGCAGGGCTTGGTGGAGGATCGGTTGGCAAAGGCGGATATTGGCCACTTCTGCCGCAGCAGCAAATTGCAATGAAGCGAGGAACACCGGGTGGTGGGGCGCAGCTTGTGCCGACAGCAGTGCAGACAGTGCCTGCGGTGGTGCCGATGGTGGAAGTTGGCGGTGGGGCAAGGGGCGTCGTGTCAGAGTCGACAATTCGGTATCTTGTGGAATTGCGGGAGAGGAAGCGAGCAGCAGTCAAGGAGATAGATCGGCCGCAGAAGAAGCAGCCGATGCTGTCGGTAGACTATGGCAGCAGCGGGGATGAGGCGGAGTGACTGATGGCGATGGCACCATCATGCAATATCCGGGGATCGGGGGGGTGCTTGCACGGCGGTGCGACAAGGAGTACGCAAAGTGAGGGTCTCAGATTAAAAATTTGACTTGGGCGGGTGCAGAGCCCAGACTCGAATTCCCAACCCTGTCGCATCACCGCCCCGGCAGGGCACGGTACGAGACTCGCAGACACAGGCGCGCAGGGCATGGACACGTGTGCAGGAAGAGAATCGAGAGGGGAATTTGGTGGAGAATGTAGAGAATGTGGAGAATGCGGTGGGGAATGCGCGGGCAGGCAGTGGGAGGGGAAATGAATTTGAGGAGATGGGCCAGTCAGATGATCCAACTTCAACTTGAGAAATTGGAAATGCAAAGTGGAAAAAAGAAATTGAGGTGTGGGGGAGCAAAGGGTCGATCGACAAAAGGGCAAGAAAAGTTTACACGTGAGTGAGAGCGAGAGTGAGAGCGAGAGTGAGTGAGTGAGAAAGTGCGTGACTCAGCGGGGCAAAGCACACTCTTTGCGCGCACACACACGCACACTCGCACTCGCACATCTGTGGTCTCTGGTCTCTGTCTCTCGTCTCTCGTCTCTCGTCTCTCCCTCAACCACGACCCACACACGCACGCATGCTACTGTCATCGGCCCCGCCCCACCGCAACCAAGCCCTCAACACGCAGCACCCGCCATCCCGCCCCGACTCCGGCTGGCCACACGGATACTGCCGCAGAGACTGCTGCGCCACCGCCTGCGACTGGGACTGGGACTGGGACTGGGACTCGCCGCGCCACTCGCCTGCACCCACACGCCCACTCCCCCAGTTGAGTGCCTTCTTGCTTGGCCACACAGACACACACTCTCTTTGTGCACGCACACACACTTCCCCTTCTCGCACCTACTGATACAATGCTCCTTCCTTCAGCAGCGAACTGCGCCTGGTGCCCAGTCCCGCCCCAAATCCACCTCGCCACCCTCCCCACCACAGTCTGATGCCCATCAACACAACAAGAAACCCCTTGCTCAACCACCCGTCGGCCGAACACTTCATCAGCTCATCCAGCTTGTTGTCCGACTCGCTCCCCTCTCTCTCCTTGTCAAGCATGTCCGACGAGCCCGTGTTCTACCCGCGCAGAATGGGTGATGATCCTCCATCTCCCACTTCCAACTCTGCTCCCTCCACTCGTCGGAACAGTGTCGATTTGGACCTTTCATCCTTCAGTGCCGGTTTCTCTCATCGGCACTTTCCCAGCCGTCCAACTCCAACTCAGCATGCACGCATGTACATTCCGTCTGAGCAAATATCTCCGCGCCTCGATTCAACGCGTCCATTATTGGCACATTCAACAGCCATGGCAAATCTGCAATCGGCAGGCGGCGGTACTGCTGCACTCACCCCAGACCTGGCTGCACAATTGACCGAAGCCCAAATTCAACTTTCGATGCGCAAAAAGCAGCCTGACACCATTCCACCAATCGGATACATTTGTCGCCTGTGTGCTATTGAAGGTCACTGGATGGAAAACTGTATTCTGTACAGGTCAAACAGACACCCACAGTACAATAATGCTGCCCGCGCTGTTGCCCTTAATATTATTTCCCCGGACTCTCAGATTATTTTAAATTCGTTGTCCGTCGTGCCTAAGCCTAAACAATTGTATACTCCGAAGTTCGTTTCCCACGAAAATATGCGTCAAGTGCCGGCACAAGGGGGTCAGCAATCTGGTCGTCGATCGGAATACGTTGCCAAAACTGGTGACTATCATTCACAGCAGATGCTTCGCTCCACTTTGCCGAACTCTTATCCAGCGAATAATTCTGGATCTCAGGAAGAAATTCCACCATCTAATTTTCCCTTTTGCTACCCCCAACCTTCTCTTTCTCCAAGATCTGGAAGTCGTTTTGAACAGATCTGGAAGTCGTGAATTTTTATTTCCAGTGGCTGTGCCTATTATTTTCTAACTGCACAAGGCGGACTTCTTTTTTTTTGTTTTAAAGTAGTCTCGTTGGTTTTTTCGTTTTATGTCATTAGTGCTTATTGATTCATGTGGTCTTAGTGTGTTGTGATAGTAATATTTCTTTTTCTTTCCTCTTTTGGTTATTGGACCTCTCTCTGTTTCTTTTCTGCGTGAATATTGCTGTAAGTTTGTTCTGCTGGCTGGTGTGGCTTATATTTGTTTCTGAGTGTGATGACGTTCAAAGTTGAACAATATTCTTTCAAGGAGGGCAATAAACGCATAACAGTGTCTGAAATTGTTGATTTTAATGGTGGTCTCCATTTGCTGATGATAAAGGATTCCGACAACTCTCCTCTATCAACGATGTGATTTTCTCAAACACCGGGAACAAGCCACTTGACGCAAATCCCGACACATATCCACAGGCACCATCACGGTCCGGTGTGTTTGACTCTATTAGGGCCACCAAGTTGGGATCGATAGGCACACAGCCTAGGAACGGCAGCGAATGCTCCTTTGCAAGAGCCTCACCGCCGCCTTTGGAAAACAAATTTGTGCATTCCTGTCAATATTCTGTCAGACACAGGCATGGATACAGCATGCGATGGATGAACTCAACTGCGCAGTGCGGGCACACATAGCCACTCATGTTTTCGACAATCCCGAGAACGCGAATGCCAACCTTTCTGCAAAAACTTAATTCCTTCCGAACGTCCGCAACCGCGACGTCCTGAAAGTGGCCGGGGGGAAAAGAAAAAAACAAGTTATTCCCGGCAACGGAAAACGTACAACGATCAACCTGTGGAGTGGTGACAAGCACGGCCCCGTCAACGTTCCAGCCGTCCCGGAGGTTCTCGACAAGCGCAATGTGCTCGTCGCCGGTGCCTGGCGGCGTGTCGACAATCAGGTAGTCGAGCGGCTCCGTGCCCCAGTCGACGTCCTGCAGGAACTGGCGGATCATAGCCGTCTTCTTCGGCCCGCGCCATCTGCGAAGGCGGTTACACGCCTCAGGGGTGGTGGCGGGGGGAGAGTGATTCGAAATCGGACTCACATTACAGCATCGCTCTTGTCGCGCAGCAGGAAGCCGATGCTCATGCACGCGAGCGAGCCCGGCGCACCCGCATGGTCTCCGGCGGCGGCCGGGCTGGCGGCAGCGGCAGCGGCAGCAGCGGCAGCGCCCGGCAAGGGCACATGCACGGGCACCCAGCCGCGGCTGCCCTGGTGGACGCGGGCGTCGGCAAGCCCTAGCATGCGCGGCACGGACGGGCCCGTCAGGTCGATGTCGAGGATCCCCACGCGCAGTCGGCGGCTCCCGTCGCCGCCGCTGCTGGCAAGCGCCAACGCCAGCGCCAGGCTCGCAGACACCGTGGACTTGCCCACGCCGCCCTTGCCCGACAGCACGAGCACGACGTGGCGCGCCGCCGGCGGCGGCGACGCGTGGCTGGCGGTGGCCGCAGCCGGACGGTCAGTCGTGTTGATGTTGGCGGTGGTCATTCCAAAACACTTCGATCAATTCTTTCTCAAACAACAAAACCAAAGCCAAAAAAAAAAAACAAAGAAAAAGACAAAAAATGAATAATGAGGCCAATTTCACGCATAGCTGCTGCCCACTGAGAGCATGGCTGTCGCGTTCTCGTACGTAGGGAGGCCTTGCTCCGCTGGGGCCGTTGGGGGCGTAGGGAGCCCTTGTGCTTCTGGGGGCGTTGGGGGCTTGTCGACTCGCGGCTGCGTCGGAGCCTTCGCGCGCTTGAGGTAGTAGTATGTCCCAGCGCCAACCGCGAGAAGGATAATCACAGCGCCAGCGGCGATTCCACCAATAGTGCCAGTAGAAATACCGCCGCCACCACTGCTGTTGCTGCTGGTGGTACTGCTGCCAGTGCTATTAGTGCTACCAGCAGTCACGGAAGCGTCAACTAGGTGCATCTTGACATAAGACCCGGCATTAAAGAACGCGGTTTTCTGGCAGGTGGTGTTGTCCGCGAGGAATGTCACGGACTGATAAAACTCGTTGCATGCTGTGTCGTTGTATATGTTGATCACAAATGACTCCGTGGCACCGGGAGAAACTGCGCCTCTGCGGGACTTGCCGCCAAATCCGTCAGTGCCACTGTACTGGTAGCACCCGCCGACGCGGTACTGGCGCAAGTTGACTAGAGCTGTGGCGTCCGAGCACGTAGCGTCGGAATATACGTAAGTCTCCGAATAACTTGTGCTGTCGCCGAACACCTCCGCGCCGTTCTCGCGGAACCCGCTCGTCACGCATGCTGCCCTGAACGCCAGGAAGTAGTCGGACGTTGTGCATTCGCTCTCGTTCGCTACCGCCGACTGGCATGCCGCCAGGCTGCTCGTTGGGTAGTAGTTGATTTCTGACACCGGAGACGCGCATGCCGTGTCGGCATAGTCGTAGTACGTTGTGAGGTAACTGAGGCTCATGATTGTTTTTGGTGGAACTTTGCACCAGTTTTACAAACAATCTTATCGCCCATTTTAGGTTGTTTGGACCGGTATTTACCATGGTTGAATCTTATCACAAGCATGGTATTCCCTAACACCACCATTCTATCGTTCCGGCGGAGCGCTCGAATCCCAATAGAACGATTTTCACAACTCGATCGCCGTCACGGTCATGGCCATGACTGCCAGATGGTGCCTCCACTGTAAAAATTCTGGGCGCAGCGGAGTGAATTTTTTTTGTCCATCGCCGTTCGGTGGAACAGCGTTTTCTTGGTATCTTGCATTCCCAGAAATAATGTACCAAAATGCTAGTTGCTTGATGGAAAAGCTATCTGCCGTCCGTATCGGCACGGTTGCCACTGACTCCACACCGACCAGTTCGCTAGTTTACGATTGTGGCTGTAAGACACGACTGCTTCAATCTGACAGGGAAAATCCAAAATCCCTGCAATGTCGTTTTGTTTTGGAGCATGAGAATCTGGTGCATGGATTTTTTTTCACAGTGGGCGTAGCCAGATTTTACCGATATCCAACATCACATGTCCTTCGAAAGGTGATGGATATAAGGCTTGCATCATCACTGCCAACGTTCGCTGTTCCATTTGCAATAGTGTGACACACTTTTTTTTTCTTTATGAAATTTCTCACAAGCACCAACGGGAGTGTTTGGGACGAAGGTTGTGAGATGCAAAAAAAAAAATTTTAATGAAAAGTTGAATGAGGTCGGTTTGACTGGCTGGGCGCCGCTGTTGCCATGATTTGCTGCTGACGCTCCATTTGCAACGTTTGCGTTTACCTATTTCTCTGTAATTCGTTCATCTTGTCAGCTTGGTTTTGCAATGCCTCAGCCCTCACCTGCTGTCGCACTCTCCATAACACATACACAATAAAAACGGTGCATACCGGCACAATCAAGGATGCCACGGCAATCGCGGCAATAGCGCCGGTGGAAAGTCCGCCGCTGCTATCGGTGGCACCGGCAGTGACACCGGCAGTGACGGTCGCCTGAGTGACTATATGCATCTTGACATACGACCCAGCACTAAAGAATGCGGTGTTCTGGCACGTGGTGTTGTCTGCGAGGAACGTCACGGACTGATAGAACACAGTGCACGCAGTGTCGTTGAAGATGTTGATCACAAACGAGTTGGTCGACGTGGGTGCCAGGGCGCCCTGGCGCGACTTGCCTCCGAAACCGTCCGCGCCGCTGAACTGGTAGCATCCGCCGACGCGGTACTGCCGCAGGTTGACGAGGGACGTCGAGTCCGAGCAGGTGGCGGCTGTGTACACGTACGCCTCGACATACGATGCGGACGTGCCAAACACCTGTGCGCCGTTCTCGCGGAACCCGGTCGTGACGCACTCGGCCCTGAACGCGAGAAAATAGGGCGACGTCGAGCACCCAATCACGTCTGCCGCCGCCGACTGGCAATCTGCCAGCGTGTCCATCGGGTAGTAGTTGATTTCCGACACGGGACTCGCGCATGCTGTGTCGGCGTAGTCGTAGTACGTTTTGAGGTAACTGAGGCTCATTGGTCGGAGGGAACTTTCCCAAGAGTGATAAACAATTTTTTCGGCCCTTAAGGGGGTTGTTTGCACGGTGGATGAGCTGCATCCTGCACACATCTTGGACATGCGACAGCTCCACAATTCGATCGAGACCATGTCAATCGTTCGTTAGAGTAAAATTAAACTCAAGCACAAAACGGAAAGCTGCGCACGAGTCAATTGGCGGAGATCGATATCTCCTTTGGCAGTAGCCCTTGCTTATCAGCCTTCCGATGTGTTCTGGAATACTCAGTGCGGGTCCCAAGTTGTGCCGCGATGATACTCTCCACCACCATTGTCACCCAATAGGCGCATTAACCTCCACACATCCTTGAAACTCCCATATTGAACGATCGATCGTGTCCCAATATTTTCAAAAATCGAGACCATTTCGCACGCAGTAACTCATGCTCGGTAGTCGGGCAGTTTATTTCTATTCTAATTTCTGCGATCTTCCCAAGAACGATGTCACCCACACACCGAGAAAAGTTATTTTTCAGCGACAACAAAATTCTCTTCGTCACCGCTCACGCACTGGGCCTTCGGACAAGTGCGCGCATGGTACCGGCACGAATCCATGCGCGTGAACAGCTTGCTGCAACCAGGACACCGCGCCTCCTTCCCGCCAATCATGTGCACGCATCGCTCGTGCCGGCGGAGGTCGTGGTTGCGCGCAAACGTAGCGTCGCAGTGCGCACACGCGAACGGCCGGATCTCGTTGTGAATGTTGATGTGGGAACGCAGAAGCGACGGCTTGGCAAACTCTGCAAAATCAGCTTTGAGCCAGAGTAAACACAAACGAAAAAAAAATTTTTTTTTTGTAACCTTTGGTGCACCCGTCCCATGTGCATTTGTACATCGCTTTTGGCCTCTTTCCCCGCGCGCCGCCGGCCACTTTGCCCGCTTTCGGCATAGACGGCACATTAGAGGATTGTCCTTGGGAATGTGGGGACACCGCCTGCGAAGGGGAAGGTACTGACAGAAACGGGAATTGAGACGAGGCGCGCTGGTGAAAAGCATTCTTGCTATCGAAACTGAGTGGATTGTGCAGCAGTGTTTCAGTGGAATTAAAGAGAGGTCGTGGCGGCGGCGGTGACGTGCGGTGCTGGAATGCTGGGGACGAGAATGCTGAATTGGGAACTGATGCGCCGCTATGCATATGATGTGGGCGAGAATCCGCAAGTTCTGAAGGCGCAGGGCTCGTCGCTGAAGCGGCCGTCAGACCACAGCTGCCCTCGCGTCGGGAATCGTCGTCGTCGTCGTTGTCCTCGTGGTTCATAATGCAGACACCTCCCGCGCAGGCCACGCTGGAGCCGCTACTGGACCGAGAGATTTCCGCTAACGGCGCTTGCGACGCCCATAATGCGATTGCGGTTTCGAAAGATACTGGATCGGTCATTGGTTTGAATTGGATGACACCAGTGATTGAGCCGATATGTTTGGCACCTGCGATGATTTCTCATTCCGGCTTTTCCCGATGAGAACTCAAGCCACATGTTACGCCTCCGCCACACTGAGGCACTGAAAGATTCGCGCTTAAGAAAACAACCTCCGACCTGGGTCACTAAGATTTCCAGAAACAGAACTATATGATCGTCCGCTTTCCCTTACCTTACTATCTTCTCACCAATGATAATTTTTTTTTTTTTTCTTTTCGTCTTTTCGTTTTTCATTTGGTTCCAGAAATCCGAAGTACAAATATGAAAAAAAGTCGAAGCTGAAGCAAATGCGAATTTAAACACTGCAGTACCATCAAACCTTGTTGAGTGAATGCGCAATGTTTTTCAAAATAAACTTCAAGTGTATATATTGGGACAATAACAGAGTAATCGCGGAAAAATCAACCAACGGAAGGTAGGTGGAAGAAACCAATGGAAGCTGGGTGGAGGCGGCGATTTCTTATTTTTGAACCCATTTGGCGTGCCATTTCAAAGAACAAATCTCAATGTTGCGGCGGACACAAATTATCTCATATCTTCTGAAGGAATCCAGACAAGAAAGTTCTTTCCACACCCGAGCAGGCATCTTCTTTTGGTCCGTATCCATCGATCGTTCTCTGCTGTTTCGAGCAGACTTGCCGGCGCTCGCATACTTACAAAAGAAAGATTTCGCGGGGACAAGATCTGGGCAGATACCGGGAGATGATGAATGAGTTCCACAAGCTTCGTTCGATATGTATGCCGGAAGCTGCATATATTCGAAAAAAAGAGCCGGTGCAAGTTGAACGCCGAAACTGCCTTTTAAAGCCAAATCGCAATTGATTTATTTGACACTTTTCCCTGTCGCGTCGCATCGCATCGCATCTCCTGCTCACTTTCTTCTGTCCGCGCACATACCCCGCATACTCCGGCACGGGAGTTTACTGGCTGTATTGCCACACGCTGCGACAACAGTTCTATGTCACAAATAGTGTTCGGTGCAGGTACTTCAAAACTTACTTTTTCAAGTATCCATCCTTTGTTGCCAGGCGGTTGATCGAGTCGTCAGCTTCCCCCAAAGAGCGAACAAATCCAGACAAAGCGTAAGCTTTCGATGTTCCGGTAAAGCGTCCATTGGCGTCGACATCTCCAATGTTGATTTGCACAGACGCGTGGTCCTTGGCTGTGATCAGGCGCCCAGTCGCTGAGCTGCCGTTCTGAATGAGTCACCTCGCCGTGAAAACGAAAAAGACCCCGACGCACCACTTTCTCGGGATGTACAAGTCAACAATCTGGCTCAGGTTTCAAATTAGCTTTCAAATCGTGTTCGAAGAGTTGCAGTCTCTTTTGTTTCGTCGAAACGCACCTGGCCCTTGTCGTTTTCCATTTTACAGCTGATCAAACCAGATTAGATTATGACACTATCATTCAGTCTAGAAAGGAATCGTATTGCAAGGATATGGATTTCGTCCTAGGACCAGGTCTTCCCATTTTGTAGGACGACATCGACCCGCCAACGGATACAGACACCCCACGCTCGCATGGTGTTTTTTCACGCCTACCATCTCTACCAGCAGGATGGAGCATCTGGCATAAGGTTCGCTTCGGTAGGATGGCGCAGGTGGATGGGGATGGGACAGGTGATGGCAGCTGGCTTACCAATTTCTGTGAGGAAAAGTCTAACAACGTCCCCTTGCCGAAAATACCTGTGCTTCATTGGCTCAAATGCTAGTCTGACTCCGCTAGAGCAATATTACCGATTAAGGAAAAGGAACGGTGGAATCCCATACAGCTAACAATCGTTCTGCGAAAGGAATGCTGAAAACGCACCATTAAGAGGAAAGCGACTTGTCAACTGTTGCAGCCGACGCTTAAGCCTCGCTCATGGAAGCAATCCATTGTCTTTTTTGCGAATACTGTATTATAGAGATGCCGGTGCGAAATATCATACGACGGGAATGAAGAACGTTCCGCGGCCGGTCAATGAGAGAATGGTTTGAGATATCCATTCCATTGCAAAAACAATAAAAAACTCTTCCCGTCCCAACGTCCATGGTGAATGGTTGAAACCACAACAAAATAATTTACAGCGTGGTGACTAGCAAATAAATACTTTCTTCACGATTCAAATTTCCACCTCAGGAATCCCCAACTTTTGCTTGACCATATCCACCAGCTTTATCGAATACTTTTCAAGCAATTCGACAATGGCAGGATCGTCCCTTTCATCCGTCGCTTTCAGTGCCTCTGCTGCAGTTTTCTGCACAAATTCCAAAGTTTCGCGGAGTTCTCCAGAGAGCTGCTGTTGTTTGTCGGATCTGTCGACTGTGCCATCAAGCTGCTCTAAAAGCGAAGCCGAGGACGTGATTGCGTTTCGCAGAGTTTGCAAGTCCGCTCTCGCTTGAACATAATCAATGGTATCTGCAAAAATTGCTTGTTCAATGTAACAATAAAACCTTAGCACACCTTCTTCCTGAACAGGCTCGAATACAATATCAGGGTTGCCTTGTACAGTTGCGGATTCAATTATAGCCTCCCTATTTATTGCAGTCGCAAGAACGGCATTGATTTTATTGGGAGAGAACATTGATGGGCTTCGTATTGGACTGCTGATGTCCTCAAAGTCTTTCTTCTCGACCATCAGGGAGCTGCTGTCAGTCTTAGGTGACGCTGAATTCGATGGACCAATTGTTTCAACATGCAAAGACGGTTTTGCGTCCTTGGAACCCGGGGATGATTGTATGGATACTGCAGCTTCCCCCTGCGTTGAATTAGATTCAGTTTCAATCCTTATTGCAATCCTTGATTGTCTTGAAGAATCCCTGGACATAATGTGCTTCGCAGAGACACTTTTCCTCACAGTGGGAATCTCGAGTGGCAGCGTTAAGTATTCTTCAAAAGTTAGTTTGCGGCCAGTTGGGTCCTTCAGAGGATTTTCGGAACTTTCATCGTCAGTCTCTGACTCTCCGCTGAGCTCTCCTTCTTTACTCTCATCTTCTGCGTTCCCAACAGGGTCTATCGGCGCTCCAGGCTCGTGTCGGGCGACGGCAAACTCTGAATCTGGAGACTGCTCATTGGTGCCTGCACCCTCGGCAGAACTGTCTGCAAAAACCGGAAGCTCTTCCTCTTCCTTGTCTTTGTCGCTCCCACTTTCATGACTATCACTGCCATCATCTTTTGTCGGTTTAAAGTCCTGAAGAACAATATCGGTCGAAACTAGGCCGCTATTGCTCTCAAATATGGGAAGACTGATGCCCGATGATTCAATTGAATATCTTCTTTCAACTAAGCTCTCAGGTTTCGCAACCGGGCTTCGATTGTCTGGAGCATCGGAATACAGCCGAATCCCGGTTGGGTTCACTCTCTACCAAAAAACTATTACTGAATCGCAGATACAGTTAAGTAACTCTCACTGTTGCCCACAAGCCCTTATTTGGAAGAGCCGCTTTATCAGAAAAATCCAGACCAACAAATTTCTCGCCTTTCTGACGAGCCCATGCAGGCAAATCTTGCTCGTCTTCAAACGTGGCTAAAAACTCACTTTTGCCGGCCGTCGACTTCACTTCATCGTCATCACTTCTGGGGCTTTCCTTAACTATCCCAAGTAGCTGGCGAAATCCTGAAGAAGCAGTGGATCCAGGTAGTAGACTCACATTTGCTAAAAGGGAACCGTCCAATTCATCACCAGAGGGCACCGCAGTCGCGTCCGAGAAAAGCCCCATTTTCCGCAGACGCTCGCGCATGGCGCTGACCAAGTGCTGCGACAGTTTCCATACAAACACACATCCGTCGGCCGATGTCGACACAACGCGCCGACAGTCCAACGTGAATTTGACGCCTGTAACAACCTCGGCGTGACCCACACCCTTTGCCACCACGGCACCGGTAGTCACGTCGAAAATCCGGATGCACCTGTCGGCACCCGCAGTTACCACGTACCGGCCCGATGGGTCATACGAGACCTTGAGTATTCCAGAAGACGATACCGGAGTGACACCGGAACTTGAAGAATCAACTGATGAATTCCCTGGTGCCGAATCTTCGGATGGAGTAAAACTTCGCAGCAGCTTTCCAGTGCTTGTTGAAAACACATTCACCCGTCGATCTTGAGTCACTGCCGCCAAATTCTTTTCATTCACAGGGTCAACGTCAATGTCAAAAATAGTTGAACGCCCGGTTGTGTTGTGATACGTAGTATATTCAAGCTGATTGTTGATAGTCTGCGGTATTCATTCAGAGTTTCATCACGGTTGCAGAGTTACCTCACGAACGGAACGGAAAATAATGGATTTATCTGCTGCAGAGCTCATAAGTTTCCTTCCGTTCTCTGAGAACTTGATCCCAGTGACAGATGAAGTGTGATCGTCCAAAGTCTGGACCAAATCAAACGATTCGTTGACGTTAAAAATGTGAATAAGCCGATCTCTGCTAGCAGTCGCTAACAAGGTGTGTGAATTCGAATGCTTCAATTCTGCAGGATTGCAATGAAGAACACGAAATAATCGAAAGGAAATTCACCACTGCAGAAATCAATCCCCAATATCTCTCCATCGTGTGCTTCCATCGAACGTATTTGACTAAAGGTGCCAAGTTCGAAGACTTGCAAATTTCCGCTGCGATCGCCTGCTGCCATCAGTCTGCCATCCGAACTGACTTTAAGGGACCGAATTCCATATTTATCCGCAATCGCCCTTTGCCCTGAATGAAATTTCATAACAACAATAGAAGCGATTAGAGATTACCGTCTGCATTTTTGTGGGAATTAATGAACTCATTTGAGTTTGAGTACATGATTTTAATGATTTCCTTTGAATAAATATTTCGGCGTAAATAGCGCCCGACATTGTGATCCTTATCATCATGAACGGGTACCTCCATATTCCAAAACCTGATCGTCATGTCTGACGAATATGAAACAAATGTATTTGGAGGAAGTCCTTGTGGCGGGAGTGCAGGAGAGTCGGCCGGTGCGCTAAAAAATGGTGTACCCGGAAAAGAATCGGTTTCGAGCAGGTTTGGATACATCTGCAGGAATTTGAGAAACAATATTAAACAATATCTCATCACCTCCACACCCCACACGCAATCATTATGATTCAAAAAGCTCCTGTACTTTTTGATGTGTTTCACATCTCGCACATCCCAAATATACAGACTCCTATCGCTGTATACAGCTACTATGTATTCGCCAAGCTCATCTACTCTGACAGAAATTACATCAGGGTATGATGCATTCACAGGTGTTTCTGATTTGTAGCTGAGATATGTGTCAGAACAGTATGAAAGGAACAAATTCATCACCTCGAGCCAATACTATGCGCTACGTCTATTCCCAGATAGTGCGGTTTTTGAATATTCGCAATATGCTTGATAGCAGTCGGTTCAAACAGTCGTATAACACCGTCTGTACATCCGCATACAATAAATTGCGAGCAAACAGCAATCGAGCAACCTCCGCGCACCTGAAAAACTTTTTATTTTCATCGAAGCTTTGGTTTCTGGGCAGATACCTTCAAATCAAGCCACTTCGACATAACTTTTTGTTCGTTAAATACCACAAGAATTCCGGTGTCAGTAATAGAATAAGTATTGTATTCCTTTGATTCCATTTGATGAAACGCAATTCCCATGAAATTGCTGTTTTTGTGTTCCATCACTGACGCAAATGATCCATCAAGGACGGGAATTTGTTGCTGCTGTTGAATTTGTTGCTGTTGGGCTATAGATGAAAATTGAGGAGAGGTCGTTCGCGCAGCTGACGAGTCGAAATTCCAGTATTTGAAGTGACGGAATCCTGATGTAATAATAAAATTTGAACTGTCAAAGGACACGGAATTAAGCTAATAGGTATAAAGATGTTGGAGTTGCATATATTTAAAAGATCAAACCTTTGTGCTGATTTTTGCACATCCAACTTTTAGCCCCGATTGCACATTCCACACATAAATAAAACCATCATGGTGATAGCCGACGGAAACCAAAAACTTTGAGTTAGGCGAAAATGCACAAGATAGGACTCCAAATTTGTGACCATGAAGTTCGGAGACGATTGTCGCCGTTTTGATGTTCCAAATCAAAATTCGCGGATTGTGGCCCGACTGAGTCGAGTTTTCGTGGGCACACAATCAAACCACAAAGCAACAAACCTCGCCAACTGCCAATAAATACTTGTTACTTCTGGCGAACGACAGACAGGAGAGATTTTTGGGTTTCGATGCGACTAGCAGTTGTTGCTGCTTATTCTTTCTTGAGCCCCAGATCACAACGGCTGCACCAGCAATGAACGCCACAAGTAAGTCGTCGCTGCCTTCTTTGCCATCTGACGCGGTTGTATTGGAACGGCACTGGATCGAGATGGGCGACGCGGCAGAACCGATTCCCAAGCCAAGTGCCCGTTCGAGACGTAAGTGCGATGTGAATGCCGGGTCCTTTGCACTTCCGCCTCTGTCCTTCATCGTCCTTGGGGCGGCGGTGACGCTGTCCTTAGAGGCTTTGGCGTCAGCCCTGTCCTTTGTTCGAAACATTCCACATCAACGTCCAGAACGCGTTTCGTGAGACTCAACTATGTGCGCTGACAAAAGAAGATGCGGTTGTGCGCACCGTGATCCAAAACTCGACGAAGACAGGTGGTATGATTAGGCGCTCCAACGGGTCCGTCGCGGCGGGCTGCAGGATAGTGTTTTCGCTTAATTCGTGGGTGTCCATTTCAGCAGTGACGCTTCCGCTCTTTACCCGCCTGGCATCTCCTCCATTGATATTACTATATCCTCTTGCACCGAAGAAGCACCCAGTGTGTTGGTGATGCTCGCTAATTCTTGCTGTTCTATTCGTAAGTTCCTTTTTTGCGCATTGTACAGAGCACTAAAAAACCTTGCGTATAGTTAACTTAAACACTGTTGACAAGAAGATTGAAATCCTCGAATCATCTGATATTTTTAGAAATTCGGATCATATTCAAACCTTGTAAACCAATGTTCCTGGACCAAATTATTAACGGATGAAGTTGGCTGGCGGGTTTGGTGCTAATATGCCTTTCAGCAGGGCAGGGGCAGCTCTGGCATAAATTTTAACGTTCAACTACAATTGCCAACCTTTGGTCACTGAAGAAAGTACGAAAATTGAAAATACTTACCGAGATGGTTGGAATAAGGAAAAAAAAGTGGTGAATGAGGTTAGAGGCGTCAATTTATCAAACTTACTGAAGTTCGCAAAAATTTTGTTGAACAATTCAAAACCAAGCAATGAACTTTTCGTACCGCCTACAACCGGATTTCCCATTTTTCAATTTTCAATGGCTCACAATTCATTCCTCTGAGCCGTTGCTCAATTGTTACCACATCCACAATTCATCAGCATAATTTAGTTAGTATCGGCGGCGCTTTCTATTTCGTGTCGGCGGCGCTTTCTATTTCGTGTCTGCTGAAAACCAGATCTAAAACAGCATGTTTCTAAATGAGCGATGGTTTTTTTCTTTACTAACCATTTAGGAATAAGAATCGCGATATCGTCGGTTAAATAATCAACCGCCAACTGTTATTTCGCCGAATAAACTCAATGAAACGAGAATCGCGGGAAAAGATGAAAACGACAGAGACAATTTATTGGCGACAGAAGAAAAATTAACGCTTTTTACCCTCCTTTTTCTTAATCGTCTCATCACCCACGAACACGCCTTTTTGATTGTAAGGTTCTGGTTTTCTATGTTTCCGAATATTCGCAGCCAACTGAGTTACAACGGCCAGATCAATTCCGCGTAAGATTAACCGCTGTGGAGTCGGAATAGATACTTCGACGCCATCGGGGACATTGACGACGATTGGATGGGAATGGCCCAGCTTCAAGACAATACGCGACTTAGGGTTTGCAGCTGCAGATGATTGTTGAAAGACTGATTCGGATGCGGAAGGGTCAACGGATTCCAGAGCGGCCCTGTAACCAACGCCGACAAGGCGCACGGGGACGGTGAAAGCCTCGGAGACACCAGTGACGAGGTTTTCCAGCAGCCGACGGGTAGTACCCCACATAGCGCGCTGCCTGCGGTCGGTGGGATCGCTAACGGACACGTCGATGCGGCGACCATTGTTAAGAACAGCCAGGGAGATGCATGGGGCGAGGGGTAGGACAAGGGAGCCAAGGGGCCCGTTGACGCGGGCAACACGGGCACTCGGGAGGTTGGAGGCATTCGCGGACGCAGGCAGATGCGGTGTATCGGAGACTGTGGCCACGGACACGGACACGGCGTCCGGCACGCGCAGGGCCGTGCGCCCGACCTTGGACATTGCGCGCACTGACGCCGCGAAGGGGAAGCTCATTTTACTTTTCTTTTTCGTTTTCATGCCAGTGAGCGTGAAACTTAGTGTGACTATGCTGCGTTTGCCTTCTGATGTTTTGAAGTATGAGGTGCATTCGCTCATATTCACTGTATTTGTGTATTCCCGCTGTTTGTTCAATCTATCCTTTCCTTGAAATTCCTTGAAAATCTGTTGCCTGCGCGTCTTAACCCGCTGTGTCCGACGGATCAGCCTTCGGGAATGCAGTAGGGCCAGAAAACAGGTCTCCAAAGCCGTCATGCAGCTTCAGCTTCGTCATCGATGAGCTCTGCGTCCGAATGGGAAGAAATCAGTGACAAATGGGCAAGGACACCGACAAGCTGTACATCACCCACTCCGAGTGGGCTACCCTCGACTTTGGCGCAGGAGGCTTCAAGGATCGGCGCGGTGTTGGTGCTGGCTTCAAGCGTCTGCCGTTCCACTGGTGTGTGATATCCCGTGTTCAGCTTCGCTCTTCGCTGATACTCCGCAGCTGCGCTCTCTCTCTCCGCCCCTTCGAGTCTCCCAGGTGCACCCGTGACGGCCATGTGTTTGACCTGATGTCTATCCTGCCCTGGATCAAGAAGCATGGCACAAACCCAGTCACTGGCGCGCCACTCGCTGCATCCGACCTTATCACACTACACTTCCACAAGAACCGCGATGGTCGCTATCACGATCCAATCACATTTAAAGTATTTTCCGATAACACCCACATTGTCGCTTGTCCCTCAGGCCATGTCTTCGCCTGGGAAACGATCGACGAGCTTTGCGTTAAGACAAAAAGCTGGCGGGATCTTATCACTGACGAGCCTTTCAAGAGAAAAGACATTATTACAATCCAGGTTGGATCTTTTCTATTTTCGAAAGCCGTCTCACCTTTTTGATTGATGAAAGGACCCCCACAACATTACATCGCAAAATATTAATGCGTTTCATTACAAAGTCAACGATATTGCAAGACCCGAAGATCCAAACGAAACCCCGGAATCCAGAAAGAAGAGAGAAATCGAATCGAACATTAATACAAAAGGAACAACGTCTCGAATTCTGGCCGATCTGGCACCCAAATCATCATCATCTCCTATTACCCCTTCTTACGTGTCTACCGAAAAGAAGGCATACAATACTGCCCATTTTTCGGACAACGCTGCTTCCGCGTCCTTCACTTCCCTCGGTGCAACCGCAGTGACAAAAAACAAGGCAGTCCTTCTGTCGGACGACGATTATCTAATTGCTCATGTCAATGAACGCGCGTCGGCACGGTTAAATACATCCTTGGGAACCATGGACGTGGAACTGTTTTGTGACGTGGCGCCTAAAGCGTGCTTTAACTTCATCAAGCTGGCGACATCTGGATATTACAAAAATGTTTTGTTTCACAGGCTGATTCGAAACTTCATGGTACAAACGGGTGACCCAGATGGGACAGGGCGTGGCGGGACGTCATATTTTGGACACGTTTTCTCAGACGAATTCCGAAACCTTTCGCATGATCAACCCGGCATTTTGTCAATGGCTAACAAAGGACCAAATACGAATGGTTCTCAATTGTGAGTACTTTTTTTGCCAGTAATTTTTCTTTTTTTTTTGCTTACAAGAACGTTCAGCTTCATTACATTCAAGCAATGCAAGCATCTCGATGGAAAGCACACAATATTTGGCAAGGTAACCAGTGGGATCGAAGTTTTGAATATTTTCGAACAAGCGGAAGTTAATGCTGACGACAAGCCAAAGGTAAAGCTTTCGATTTTTCGTTTGGTCTTTGTTTAAATCAAGAAAATATAGAAACCGATTTATTTGGAATCAATTGAGGTGTTATTTGACCCATTTGAAAAAGCCCTTAATGTGCTCAAAGGCGTGGACCCAGAAACTGCAAAAAAGGTACAGGCTACTGCCGCACGAAAAGCAAGGCAGGAAGTGGAGGATCGGATATTTGCTGCAAGACCCGTTTCATCTGGCACGTCGGATGTTGCGAAATATCTCAAAAAGGATACAGATACAAGAGAGACTCCCGGAGATCTGAAACGCCAGTTGTCCGATAGCGGTGTTAGTGCCGAGCGGCCAAAGAAGAAAAGTGCAGCCTTTGATTTTAGCTCTTGGTGAAGAAGAGGATTTTTTTGTTCCTGCAAAAATAAAGAAAACCAAAAACATCCCAGGTAAATCATCTCCCAACGTCCTATACCCGAAATCGGATTGTGTAGGAATGAGGAGATCTTTGGTAGACAGACCGAGTTTCTACTGGGGCAGTGCAGCCGATTGGCGTGCCGCATCGTGATGTTGACTCCGGACACTGAAAGGTTCGTTGAGTCTCTGGCCTCGCATTCGTGCGCGCCTTCACTGCATTAGACCCCGTGACTCGTAGAATTGCCCCCGGCGGGGCAACTGGTGAATGTTTAGGCGAATCTGACATGCACTCCTTTTTTCTGCGATTCCCCTATTTGCAAATCTCTGAACTGACGCTTATCCCAGTGGGACAGTCAAGCAAGAAATGCATAAGCTATAGTTGATTGGGTTCTGAATTTGTTAGGGAAGATCCATTTGGAAAACTACTCCGGCAGGTGTGTTGGCTGGACTGCTCTTCGTAGTATAACAATCAAAACGAGGACGATTCGAGGGTGAATAATATCTGTGGATCATCTTGCTAAGTTTATGTGCCAACTCGTGGTGTGCCTGGCATGATTTTGTGGTTTTGCTGCAATGTTGATCTTTCGTCGTGGCCTTGGAGGTGCGGCCGCGGCCGCGTCACCGCGAGCCGCCCTGGCTCGTTTCTCGATGCGTGGAGGTCTGTCTCCCGCAACTTTCCCCGCACTGACCTCGTCATATATCGTCGACTGCGTCGAACCATACACAGTGCAGTCGCAGACAAAGACCATACCCGCTGAGGCATTCACCGCTACCAGTCGATGGTTTGTACCCCCAAAAGTCAGGCAGCTGACGAAGGCTGTTGGTGCGTACTCCGCGAATGTGCTTCGTCACCAACACTTCCGTTTTCCCCGCATCACAGTGGTCCCCTATGACGACGAAGTTACCATTGAAACTTTCACCATCAACTTTGGGCCCCAGCACCCTGCGGCACACGGTGTTTTGCGGCTCATACTGGAGCTTCGCGGAGAAATCATTGTTAGGGCTGACCCTCACATCGGCCTGCTGCATCGAGGTACCGAGAAGCTCATCGAGTACAAAACATATACCCAGGCGCTCCCCTATTTCGATCGTCTGGATTATGTGTCCATGATGTGCAACGAGCAGGTGTGTGTGTTTTCGTAAAAATACAGAGACTGAACAATTTGAAGGCGTACTCTCTAGCTGTTGAAAAGCTTCTCAATATTGACATCCCGCCGCGTGCAAAATATATACGCACACTGTTTGCTGAAATTACCCGCATCTTGAATCACATAATGGCCCTCACGACTCACGCACTGGATGTCGGAGCTTTGACACCTTTCTTGTGGATGTTTGAAGAGCGCGAACGTCTAATGGAATTCTACGAACGTGTCTCTGGTGCTCGTATGCATGCTGCTTATGTTCGTCCTGGTGGTGTCACGCTTGACATGCCCATCGGATTGATGGAGGATATTTACAAATGGGCGGTTGCCTTCAACGCATCTATCGATCAGCTGGAAGAATCCCTTGTGTACAACCGTATTTGGAAGAACCGTTTGATTGGTATCGGCAAAGTTTCTGCAGAACAAGCATTGGACTACTCCTTCTCTGGCGTTATGTTACGCGGATCTGGTGTCGCATGGGACTTGAGAAAAGACCAGCCATATGATGCTTATGCCGACATGGAATTCGATGTTCCTATCGGGACAAATGGAGACTGTTACGATCGCTTTGTTTGTCGTGTGGAGGAAATGAGACAATCTCTCAGAATCATGTCGCAGTGTTTGCAAAAAATGCCTGACGGTCTTGTTAAAGTCGATGATTACAAAATTGTCCCTCCTCCAAGAGCATCTATGAAAGAATCGATGGAAGCTTTGATTCATCACTTCAAGCTTTATTCTGAAGGATACTCTGTTCCGCCCGGCGAGGTTCGACATCGTGTATTTTGCATATTCATAAATCAAATAATCAGACCTACACGGCCATTGAAGCACCGAAGGGAGAGTTTGGTGTGTATATTGTGTCGGATGGCTCGAGCAAGCCTTACCGATGCAAGATCCGAGCTCCAGGTTTTCCGCATCTTGCCGGTGCCGACTTTCTGGCACGTGGACATATGGTGCCAGATATGGTGGCTATCATTGGAACATGTGACATTGTGTTTGGTGAAGTTGACCGTTGAATGCAGAAATAAAAGAGTGCGTTCAAGTGCATTATCTTCATTACTGGGGGCCTTGTTATCCCATCTATAAGGGGATACGCTATGGGGCTGCAATTTTCCTGATTGAATTTGATAGGCTTCACAATTTCTAAGTGATGATTGCAGCACAATAGGTACTCTTAATATGTGTCTTAATTCACCTGAGGCATTTCCCAAGTGGGAAGACCTACTTATATGCCAGAACATTCCAAATATCTTGTCAAGGATGGCAAATTTTGTTAAATTGATTTCTGGATTTGCACTTACATTTTCTGAATTGATACCTGTACTATAGTATGTCAGTGTCACCTGGCAGATTGATCCAGCAGTATCCAGCTTCTGGCAAGTATCCAGCAGGTATCTGGCAAAAATACCTGGCATCTGGCACATATCTGGCAGGAATCTGGCTAAAGTAACTGGCATCTAGCAGATTATCTGGTATCCTATCCTGTATCCAGCTCTTGTTAGTAATCAGATGACATTCAAGTTCCACCTCAGAACTCAGCAACCCAAGACATCAAATCAGCATCCTGAACTGCAAACAGGACCGAGATCATCTACTGGATCATCTGGCAGATCAGATACAGGATTATCCAGATCATGTGGGGTATCCAGATACAGATCCAGCACTTGATTGAATAATTTTTTTAAACAGTTTTCTGCTGACTTTATTTCATTTATTGAATACATTTAAGTAATTTCATTTATTGAATATGTCAGGACTACATATTTGGTGAGTGGAAGCTTGGCACAATTTCTTCCAAACAGAAAACCCACATATTGGAATATTATCCACAGAACACATAGCAATTTTATATACCTTACCTTTTATTCCACTGTGCTGTGGAAAATTGTGGGAAATAAACACATGATCCAGAATGACAGTGACAAGCT